>PVLC010044739.1:0-12063 GCA_004027655.1 Graphiurus murinus | reverse complement strand
TAGTATTAATGTGTACTACTCTAAACAACTTGTCAAAACAATTGTGGAGTTTAAAAAATTGATTTAGTTTTTAAAGAATTACATACAATCTAGTTCATAGGGAATGTTTTACATCTTAGCAAGACATCCCTGAAAATATGTATTTGTAAATGAATGGCTGACATACTATTAACTGTTCAGCAATACATTCACCAAATCAATACCAATGTTGTGCATAGTCAATAATATAATTCATTTGTCACTTGGCAGTTGGTCCCATCAGAATAAGTACATTATAAAAAGCTAAATATTTTCCTTTCTACAGTGTATGCTGTGCTATACTCCAGATTAAAGTAAAACAAAGTCTATACTCATTATATTTCATATTTAGAAATAATAATACATGTAACTGGAAATAGTATGATGTGTTGAGGAATTTAATATTATACTACATTGAAGCAGTGTATGACTCAGAGCTCAGAAGTTTGATTAACTATTAAAATATGGTCATATAGAGATTAAATAGATTTAGGAAAAGAAACAGAATCTTGGACTTTTCTGCTTGCTTAAACTTTAGCTAGCATTTTAATATGTTGTTTTCTCTAGAGAATAGTAGCGAGAGCCCCTTTCTTCACTGAACCATGATTTTCAGAGACTGCTGTGTAAAACTTCTCACATTCTTCAATGGTCCTCATTTACTGCTGTCATTCCCGTACAGACTTAGCTGCTTCTTTTGCATTTATTCCTATTAGTTCTCAAACATGTTGCATATAAGTATTCATAAATGGTTAGTCTTGATGGGCATGGTGGCACATGCTTGTAATCCCAGTACTTGGGAGGCTGAGACTGGAGGATATGGTTTCATGGCTAGCCTCAGCTCTTTAGTGAGGACCTCTGGAACTTAGTGAGATCCTGTTTCAAAAAAAAAAAGAATAAAAAAATAGGACTGGGAGTGTATCTTGGAGGTAGAATGCCCTTGGGTTCAATTCCTAGTAACACACACACACACACACACACACACACACACACACACACACACACGAGTAGTCTTTTTTCTTTTGTCATTTATTGTTTAATTTTCTTATATCACTTAGATTCCCTTAAGTAGGGAATAATACTTCTGCCAACGACAGGACCAAGGAGAGGACAGAGCCTCATCTAGAAGAGCTGTGTTATGTAAAGTAGACTTAGCATTGGGCTGATCTTGTAGGGGGTAGTGATGTATTATAGGATGCTGGTAGGAGTATAGCTTGGGTCACTGAGGTTTACTTACTCCACAGTTTTGCCTAAGAGCCATGCTAAGAGCCAGATATCTTTCTGCTCGTATTTTATTAAGCAGTTTGCTTTATCAGCACTGCTGGGTTATAGTTAGGTACCAGGAATATTTATTATTTTATCAATATTTATTTGTTCTTTAAAACTGCATTAATTTTAGGTGACACAGAAGAAAAAAATGTCCCAAGTTTACTGAAGTAGTAATTTATTATTAAGGCATTGTTACTTTAGTCAAGTAGTACAAAGACAAGTGGCATGACTTAGATCATTAATTAAAAATATTAACATGTATCATCTGTCTGGGCTTTCTTTAGATTAGATAAGTGCCATGCAGCCCACCTGGAACAACTTTTGAAAATGCAACTCAGAAATGAAGGAGGGCTGATTTCTTAACAGGAGAAGCCATAAGCAGAACATTACACTTTTGTCCTCCAGTATGACTTACTTTCAGGGATGATTCAAGGTGTTAACTTGGATGTGTTTTGCTTTTTCACTTTTTATCTTTTTTTCAAATGCTACCCGTGAAGCTTATTCAGCTGAGACTGAAATGAGTAGAGACTTTTGCTGACAGGTCTCCAGATTTGCCATATTTGCTGATGCATTGAATGCATGAGAGCATAGGGTGCATAATTATTTTTGCCATAAATATATCTGTGTAGAAGATGTAAACACTATTTTTGAACCTCCATATGGCCAAAATACTGTACATAGTTTTCAAAGCAACAAAAATTTTCATAGGAAGAGGAATAAGACTTATTCTGACTTCTTTTACTTGAGTTAAATTCCATATATACTAAATTATTTTTGTGAAAAGCACATTAAAATAAATCATTTTTGTGAAAATTTCTGCAACACTTATCAAAGTAGTTTTTCTTTGTTTCATAAAATAAATCTACATCAGTCTGTGGCAGTAGAGCTTGTTTGGGATGGGGTCACTCTTCTTATGTAAAGTTACTGTCACCTTCAAAAGTCAACATCACATTCATCTACAGTTAAGCACATTCATTTTACTATGTCATGAAAGGGATAGTAAGAAATATTTTTGTTTACCAATATGTTGGAAAATTTAATTTTATTGAACATAATAAGTTTGTGTGGTGAAATATCAAATAATAATGAAGAATTTATAGTAAAAAACCAAAATCCTCTGCCACACCCTCCCCTATTACCAATTAGTGACCAACTTCTCATTGTTTTAGTTTTTTTTTTTTTTTTTTTTGTGCGGTACTGGGGATGGAACTCAGGGGCATTCTACCTTCAAGCTATGCCCCCAGCCCTGTTTTTTTATTCCTTATTTTGAAACAGGGTCTCACTAAGTTGCGGAGTGCCTCACTAGGTAGCTGAGGCTGGCCGCGAACCCGGATCCTCTGGTCTCAGCCTCCCAAATGCTGGGATTACAAGCATGCGCCACCACGCCCGGTTCATTGTTTTAGTTTTGATTCTTCTGATAGTTATGTCTGTATCTCTAAATTTTATGTATGTATAGTCTAGTATTTCTTGATTTGCTACTTTTAGACATCATTTCTTTTTAATATATTAGATTAGGATAAGATTCATTTATATTACTTTTCATCTCCTCATTCCCCCTTTTCTACATATAATTATATCTATAGTTGGCTCTTTTCAGTTTAACTTTAGTATTCCCAATATATAATTAAATATTCATTTCTTATTTCATAAACCATGGACAGTACCTCTGAACTCCTACTTTTTTAGATAAACACATTATAACTCTTCAGCCTTTCTTCCACTTCCTTTCACCGTTACAAGTCAATAAACAACATTCCCATTAAAATGACTAGATAACTACTATTTATCTGCAGAGACAGGTTCAGTGTGCTAGTATTATACTTCCTTCTCTGTCTATGGAAGTTAGACTTCCTTTCTGTGTTTAATGTAGGGTTTCTCACATTAGAAATTTTTTATGGTTTAATTCTCTGCTGCTTACTGGAGAATATTCCTAGCTTCAAATTATGAATGAACCATCTATTGAAACATTCCAATAACAGAGTTTATTATATTCTTACCTTTTTCAGAGTTCTCAGTTTACTCAGTTCCCTTTTTCCCCTCTGGAGAAGTCTCTCCTAGAATACCGCATCTGTTGAGTACAGTCTGTACTGGTTCCTCCTTAGGATCATCCCAAAGCTGTCGTCCTGAGACCTGCTTTTACTCTCCCCTGGACAGTACCTTGTTTCTCAGATCTTGTGTTTTCTTTGTGGTTTACATTCTCAAGTTAATTTCTCAAGGAAGGGGACATAGGAGGTAAAATAGATGAGAGCTTGCAAGCCAGAAAAGTTTTATTCTACTCACACACTTGATAGACCAAATCATTTGGTAAATAGAATTCTTGGTAGAAAACGTTGGAAGCATTGCTTCACTGTTTTTTAGCACTTAGTTTTGCTAATGGAAAATTCATTGCCAGAATGATTTTAATTCATTTATTATCTTTTTTGACTCTAAAAAATTTAGGATCTCTTCTTTATCTTTTGTGTTTCAACCAAACTTACTTACTTACTGGTTTGTTTATTTATTTACTTTTAGTTCTAAGGTATTCTCTTAATATTTATTTTTACAATTATCTCCCCTCTGTATATTCTTATTTTATAAAAATTTATTTAGTGAATAAATTTTAAATAATAAATTAGTGTCCAGCTTCATGCAGTCTTAGTCTTATTTTGAGGGCAGGTCCCCAGAGGTCATAATTCCTGAGCCCATTTCATTTATTTTTTATTTATTTATTTTTTGCGGTACTGGGGATGGAACCTGGAGGCATTCTGCCTCTGAGTTACACCCCCAGCCCTAGTTTTTATTCTTTATTTTGAAACAGGGTCTCACTAAGTTGCGGAGGGCCTCAGGGAGCCACTGAGGTTGGCCTTGAACCCAGATCCTCCGATCTCAGCCTCCCAAGTACTGGGATTACAAGCGTGTGCCACCACACCCGGCTCCCATTTCATTTAGTGATAGAAACTCCTGCCTTCAGGAATTTAAACTGTGGAGTGTGTGTGTGGGTGTATGTGTATGTTATTTGGGGGTTGAACTCATGGACATTTTACCTCTGAGCTATATTCCCAGCCCTATTTTATTTTATTTTGATACAGGGTCTCACTAAATTGAGTTGAGAGTCTCACTACTTGCTGAGACTGTCCGCAAACCTGTGATCCTCCTGTCTCAGCCTTCAAAGTACTGGGATTACAAGCGTGAGACACCATACCCAGTTCTCAGTGTAGTTTTCATTTGCATTTAGGTTTGGGATTCTATAAGGTAGATTGTGCCTTCCAGTCAGCTTTTTGTGGCTGTGACTCAAATTACCTGACATGAGCAACTTAAACGGAGGAAGGATTTGTTTTATCTCATCGTTTAGAGGTTTCAGTCTGTGGTCATCTGCCTTCATTCCTTTGAGCTTGAGAGGAGGCAGAACGTCATGGTGAAAGGGCATAGTGGAGAAAAGCTGCTCAGCTCACAATAGCCAGGAAGCAGAGAGAAAGGTAGTAAGGGGACAGGGACAAGATGCAGTCTCCAAGGGCGTTCCATCAAGAACCCACTTCCTTCTACTAGGTCCTACCTCCTACAGTTTCTACCACCCCCTCATAGTCCAATCAGCCATGATGGTTCATCTTTTGATGATGTTAGAGCCCTCAGGATCTCATCACATTCCCAAAAACCCACTTCTGAAAATTACTGCATTGGAGATTAAGACTTTGACATATGAGTTTTTAGGGGGAATACTTCTTATCCAAAGCATAACACTTACCCTCCCACATGGCACCCTTCTTGGGCTTCATCCTTCCTTCTGGTTTATTTTTCATTGGTTTCTCAGTCACTCTCTTTTATCTACATTTTGTATTTCAAGAATCTGTTGAGAATTCATGTTCACTTTTGACTCCCTCTTTATTCTTTTTGTACTATCATTTGTAATAGATGCTATTGGTCTCTGTATCCTCTCATTATTTTCTATTTCACAGTACCCACTGCATCTTTCAAACGCCATCACCTCCAACTTTTAGCCTGAGGATTCATGTCTATCTTGAGAATTTGCTCTACCTGCCCGTAGGGCAGATAATTGGAGCCATGGAATGCTCTTCTCACCAACCCTCAATCAAGGCTAATAGCAATCAGTGAGTAAATGTCCCAGATCTTGCTTCTTTTGGAATAACTCTAAGGCACATACTCTATACTGGCTCCAAGGTTGCATAATGAGATTAAGCTCCATGTACCCCATGGTATCTTATTTGTAGTGAATCATTTATTTACAATCCTCTATTTCTTTCTCTCTTCTTACTAATGTTTCCTAGGATAAACTCTTGTATAAATTGCTTTTGTTCAGGATCCCTTAACTCAGGATCTGCTTCTGGGGAACCTAAATGGGGAGATATCATGAGTTTAATGTTTTTTTAATTATAATTTAATGAAAATTCATGTAGAAGAATAGACAGTCTTAGGTATTCATGTTAGTATATGGAATCTGAATCCTATTATCTACCATTGTAATGGGTATTTATTATGGGGCATGTATTATTCCGGGGGGATAGAGTAATGAATTAGACACGAATTTCACCTGCAAGGAGCATCTGTTCTGCTGAGCAGAAAGCCTACCCAACAGACTGTTTCAAGTATTAAAAAGAGGTTGAGTTGTATGTGTCATAGGGCTTAGCAGTTATGAGGAGTTATTTGCAGAACTGTAACTTCAGGAGGAGGTAGCATTTGAAAGGGGGAAAGGAGAAATAGATTTGAAAACAGGCTATGGGCTGGGGCATTCCTAGAAAAGAAAGCAGAATGAGCATAAACCCCTCAAGTGGCAAAGAACATGAATGGTTGATGCTAGAGAAGCCTTCCATCACTAAAGGAGGAGGACAAAATCATGTAAAACAAGCATAAGTGCATATAAAAACCAGGCATATGCACAGGATTAATTAAAATTGCAGGGAGATGTTCACATGAATATTGATGGAGATTGGTGATAAATGATTCATATAATTAGGAGTTTGGGTTTCATGTGGGAAGCAAATGGGAGCCATTAGATTCCTCTGTGAATGGAAATTAAAACATCTTTAAAGGGAGAATGTTGTGGTTTAGGATGTTTCATTCCTGTGAGAAGCAGATTGAAGGGCAGTGAAGGAAAAAGCTACTGTGGGCAGGTGTCAATTTTTCAGTCTGAATCATCATGGTTTGCTTTGGGATTAGGTACCAAAGGCTACCAGGAAATATGGAGGGAAAAGAAGAGGAAGAGCTGATAGAAGTATGGAGAATGAGAAAGCCAGGAAAAATTCAAAGGAAGAAGTCAAGCTCTTTCCTAACAAAGTATGAAGGATATTAGAGGGAACAAGAAAGAAAAAGGCCTGTATCTGGGCCAGTTAGAATTGAGGAAGTTTGCTTGATTGTTACTGGCAAGCTCTCCAGTGAGAACTACCTTATCTTCTATTTATCCTGTTATTATTTCTAACCATTCCTCCAGGAGTGTTGGTAAGGAACTATACAAATTTACTGAAGGTTAGGCTTTGCCTATTTATTTATACTAGTTCCTTAACATGTTTTCAATAGTTATATTTTTTAAAAATAGAAATTAATCAATTCTTTTTTGATAATAAAGTCTTGAGATTATGTGCATGACTTTTATAACCCTTAAATTGTACCTTATTATTTATTTAAGCTGATTTACTAAAGTGATCATAACAGTTATTTTTATGATTTCCAAGGGAAATCTTCTTATATAAAGACAAAGTATAAAACAAAATATACCACTTCCCCAAAATGCCAATTTCTTAGGCACCAGTCCATAAATTAGCATTATTAGTGGGGCAGGACAGCCTGTGTCTAGCTACATATATTTAACTGTATGCTGAGAAGACTGCTCATTACTGAGGCTCTAGAGTAGTGCTTTAACTACACATTAATAAGTTATAAGGTACTATTTCAGAGAAATTGCTGTACCAATAATAAGTAGTCTGTATTCTATTTTTCTTCTCCCTTGGATATCTGTAGAAAATAAAATTAATTCAGGAAACAATGATCTTAGAGAAACGGGAAAGCTTAAATCATCCCATTACTGGCCTTTGTACCCCTTTCCAACCTCATTAATAGTATTTAGAATTATTTTAGCACATTAGTTGCTTTTTTAGACTCTAAATCTAAACCATTTCTCACACTTCACGCATCCCTTCAAGGTCACCTCCTACTGTCTCTCTGTCAGCAACTGGTGTGTATCATTGCTCTTCTAGTAACCTACATTTTTTTCCTATTAGTAATCTATCCTGAGGTTCTTTTCCTTTATTTTGTCATCCAACAACACAGAATTAGGCTACCCTATAGGAATTCTGCTTTCTTCTTAGGGTTTTGGAAGTAACAATTACTCGAAACCCCCTGAATATAGTTTTCTTCTTCCAGTCTCACTCTTATAATAAATATGTCATTGCTCATAATCTACATGTATATAATCAGGTTATTGTTACTTGGCTACTGTCAGATATTTCTGTCTACAAAATCATGCAAAAGTTCTACTTCTGAGGTTGTCATATATAGGGTGGAACAATACTTAAGAAGGTAGCTCTATTTTCTGTATGATATTTAGCTTTGGAAAATTTCAAAAAGTTATCACTGAGGAAACCAGGGATACTCAAATAGTTGCAGAAGTAGTATGAGACTGTATCTTAACTCATCCACTTCCAAAATAACATAATTATTAGACTATGGAGCCTGAAAGAGACCTACCTACCTTGCAGCCAGTCAACACTGATTCAAACTGGACCATGAGAAGATGAGGGAGATGGAACAGCATAATACAGTAGCTGAAAGGGTGAGCTCTCAAGTCAGACAATAAAATCCAAATCTTTCATTTACGCTTATAAAATCTCAGACAAGTTCATTAGCCACTTTTTGCTTTAGTCTTTTCAATAGTAAGAGAGAAATAGTAACAATGCCTGTACTATAGAGTTGAGGGGCTTGGAATCTCTAAAATATTAAGTAAATGCAAGCTACTATTATTTGCTACTTTTAGAACATGTAAAGATCATTTAAGTTTGTGTTGAAATCTTATACTGGCCATAGTCAAAGAAAGGCATTGCTAGTCCAACTTTTAGAGTGAAGTCTTTTTTTCTTTTCTGCTGTGCTCTTTATTGTATCAAACCATCTTACTTGTATAATTTATACATTATTCAAATGTATATCATGTTTGAGACAGGTTTAAAAAATCTAGTTTTATGTTCACAAAGATTTTAATAGAGATGGTAAAAATATTTACCTTTTAGCAGCATGATTTATTTTCATGCTGGCACTGGGGCTTTGGGCCAGTGCTATTTTGAATGATTACTAAAAATTACTGTAAGAAAAGTAACATATTCTTCTTTAACTGCAGCTGGAATTGGCCTTTTGTTCATAGACTCAGTATTAAGACTTTTGAAAAATAAAGCCATTTTCTTTCTTTGGGGGGGGTGTGGAGGCATATTTTTATTAGTATTATTTGTTTCTGCCAAAATGATTCCTAAATCTCCTAGAACTTCAGTGGTTAGTAGTAGATGATAGTGATTGCCACACATAAGTTTTCATCCTAATTTAATGCTAGTTCTATAATGCTCCTGTCCCTTTTAATTTTATTTTGTATGAGTTGGTACTCTAATCATCAGGCACCAAGTCTTCCTAACCTTTGGAACCATGGCACTCTGTTTCCTCCTGGTTTTCACAGTCTCTGCACATTAATTTAAGAACTGCCTTATTACTGTGTAATGTTCCTGGTTCATTGTCATGAACAGATAACCTGAAGTGGATTGTATGCTATTTAAAGACAGTGATTATTTTTCCTCTTCTTTTATTTTACATTTGAATAATGTATCAGTGTGAAAAATAGCACCTTCTATATTAATAAGTTCTGGATGCCAAATTAAATTTTGAAAGTTTGACTCAAGTGTTATTTTACTACCTATAAAGCTCCATTCATATTAGGAAGGAAAGGGATTTCATATTTTTTTAGTAGCTTTCCAATGCCAGGCATTTTGCATACATTGTACTATTTTATTCTCATGATAGCTCCTGGAGGCAGGAATTACTCTCATTTTATAGAGGAAGAAACAGTCAAAGGACCAAAATGATGTGTAAAACTAGTAAGTGAAACACTGGGCTGGGACTTGAACTAGACATAATACCAAAGACTGTCCACCCTTTCTACTCTCTTGCTTGCAGTGAAAGATAAAGAAATGTATGTAGTGAAAACTAAAATGGCTATGACCATCTGGAAGGAGAATTCTGCCAAGTTCTAATATGAAAAGTTATAGGCCTTGTCATGGCAAACATTAACATCAAATTGAACCCCATTACAGAATATCCCACAACTATAAAATATTCTGATGCAGACACATTTTCTTAGTTTTATATCCATACACGATGGTGCAGTTTTGGCCATAATTAGTGGTCTCCTCATAACTTTGTATATTAATGGCAATTTTTGAAGGAAGGTGAATTTTCCTATTTAGAAGAGCTTGATTGTGCTCTCTAGACATTTCTTAATCTCCCGCCGAGATCTTGTTAAACATTTTGAGGATGCACTAATCAGTGTTTTGCATCTTTTCAATAATGTGAATACTTCATTTTTTTGGCATAATTTAATGTGAGAATATTCAGGTGGAAATAGATTGAAAGATTCCCTTAATGGTTATTGTCTGAAAACAAATGGGCTGGCTTATTGATGCTGATGAGTAGACCTTCTCAATAAAATTTAGCTTTTAAGAGACTTTAGCTGAGCATGGTGGCTCATGACTGTAATCTCAGTACTTGGGAGGTTGAGACAGGAGGATAGCAAGTTCGAAGCCAGCCTCAGAAATTTAGCCAGGCCCTTGGCAACTTAGTAAGACCCTGTTTCAAAATTAAAAAAAAATAGGGCTGGGGATATATAACTCAGAGGTAGAATACCCCTGGGTTCAATTCCCAGTACTACAAAAATAAATAAAATAAAAAGAGACTTTAGATGAATGTCTATAATGGGCAACAACTTATAACTTTTTTTTTTTTTTTTTTTTGTGGTCCTGGTATGGAACTCAGGGGCATTCTACCTCCAAGCTATACCCCCAGCCCTATTTTTTATTCTTTATTTTGAAACAGGGCCTCACTAAGTTGTGGAGTGCCTTACTAGGTAGCTGAGGCTGGCCACAAACCCGGATCCTCTGGTCTCAGCCTCCCGAATGCTGGGATTACAAGTGTGCGCCACCATGCCCGGCAATTTATAACTTTTATAAGTAATTTATTCTCTCATTCTCAAAATAAGTGTTCTAGGTCACTTCCAGATACTAAAATTTCTTTTAGGAATCTTATGAGAGGAAAATGATTCATTTGCAAAATCCTTACAGACAAATTTACAAGCTTTTGATAGTGCCTGTTGATGCTTGAAAATCAAATTTGCTCTTTCTTTACCCCACTGGGTCACTTCAGCACAAACTTAGAATGCTTAATTTGAAACTAATTCTCCCTAAAGGAGAAGCAATTCCAATTTTATATAAACTTCTTCTTTAGGTTTTATGTTAGTAGATTGCACTATTTTTTGTTTATCAGTCAAGATAGTCCATTTGCAAACGATCAGCATATTATAACATTTAACAAGGGGCCAATGTGTATTTTTAGTGTTCTGATGTGTTAGGTGAAAATATGTTTTGATATCTTTTTAAATTAGTTTTTTTGGTGCATTGATATTATACATCATCAACACTTTTCCCCTCCCCTGCCCTCCTTCCCTGTACATGATTGTGAAATTTATAGTGATAGATTCATATATATATACATAATACTATTTGGTCTATTTCCTTCATCAAATCTCCTCTTTCCTTCCTTCCTCCCTCTTTCAATATCCTTTCACTACTCTACTGGTCTTTTTCTCCTTTTCATGAGATCCTTTTTCTTTCCTATCTTCTCTCTAGCTTCTGCATGTGAGAGGAAACATATGGCCCTTGATTTTCTGAGTCTTTCTAATCTCACTTAGCATGATGCTCTCCAGGTCCATCTATTTTCCTGCAAATGATATAATTTTGTTCTTTCTTAGGCAAGAGAAGGAAATTAAAGGGATATATATAGGGAAAGAAGAAGTGAAATTATCTCTGTTTGGAGATAATGTTATTTTAGAGTATTGGTTCAGTCATTCTGAATGAATTCTCTTGACTGTCACTTGAAAATATTTTATGGAAGTATGTTTTCTAAATATTATTAAGGGTGGTAACAACTGGGATGACAAAAATATTATTCATGATTTTGGTAATCAAAATAGGTAGAACAATTAAAATACATCTTTTACAGAATGGTTTCTGATAAAGTTCCTTCTTGTTTAGGTATGCCCTACCTTCCTTCCTTTTATTTTTTTGGATGGCTGGATATTGAACTCAGGGCTTCATGCATGTTAAGCATGTACTGTACCACTAAGCTACCAAGCTCCACTTACTCATTTAAAAAATACTCTTGTACACCAATCTTATCATCATCTCCTTACACTTTGTTTTCAGCATTGATGTGTTGTTAAGACCATACATCCTAAATGGTTAATCTCAGCAACAGGCTAACTTAGTTTTTATATTTGTCACAAAAACCATTCCTACTATTTTACTGCAAAATCTCTATTTACATCCCCAACTCTTTTATTTTCCTTAAGTGAGATTAGTCAGTCACAAAGAGTTAAGAAGCATATGTTCTCCCTAATATGTGGATGCTAGGGAGAAGATGGGGCATAGGAGGGTCTCCAGATGAAAAGGAGAGATCCTCGATAAGCAAAGAAGTTGATTTAATTGTAGTGGACGCATGGGGCAGAGGGACACCCTAAAGCACATGATGTACTTACACAATCAT
>PVLC010044738.1:0-12060 GCA_004027655.1 Graphiurus murinus | reverse complement strand
CCTGGAAAAAATGAGTAGTGCTTCACAGTAGATCACCACAATCTTTTTCATTTTTGTTTTGCTTTGTTTTGCGTATGTGTGGTACTAGGGATTGAACCCAGGGGCATTCTATCCCCAGTCCCTTTTATTTTTATTTATTTTATTTTATTTTATTTTATTTTATTTTTTGCAGTACTGGGGATTGAACTCAGGTGCATTCTACCTCTGAGCTATACCCCCAGCCCTATTTTTTTATTCTTTATTTTGAAACCGAGTCTCACTAAGTTGCGGAGTGCCTCACTAAGCAGCTGAGGCTGGCCGAGAACCCGGATCCTCCGGTCTCAGCCTCCCAAATGCTGGGATTACAAGCGTGCGCCACCACGCCCGGCCTATTTTTTATTCTTTATTTTGAAAGAGAGTCTCACTAAGTTGTGGAGTGCCTCACTAGGTAGCTGAGGATGGCGGCGAACCCGGATCCTCTGGTCTCAGCCTCCCAAATGCTGGGATTACAAGCATGTGCCATCACACTCGGCTTATTTTTTGTTTGTTTGTTTTGAAACAGTGTCTCACTAGGTTGCTGAGAGTCTTGCTACATTGCTGAGGCTGCCCTCGAACCTACTACGCCTCCCAGTTACTAGGATTACAGGTGCGTGCCCCCACGCCCAGCAGATTACTGCAACCCTGATGCTGTGATCCCACCCATTAAGTCCCCCATATCCAGTATTATTGAATTTGCTGGCTTGGTCCGATTGGTGTTCAGAATGTATATTGCTATTACAGATTTGGCTGATGTGCTCTGTTCAGTGCGGGTCTCAAAGGTTCCTCAGCCAGTGTGACTTAGCCAGTGGGTCCCCTCCAGGGGGACACAATTCACCCCCACCTGCCTACCTCGAGGCCACGTCAACAGCCCTGCCACCCCACACGACCTTCGACACTCGCAGGCAAGAGATGAAGCACATCTGGGCTTTCCCGTAGCACACTCGCTGGGTACAGGCCGGGCTGTTCTGAAAACACGGGCTGTCCCAGGCCCTGAGCTTCCCAGAGGCAGCACCCCAAAGTGCAGCACAGCCCTGGCGGTCTCCTTGCTGCCAAGAAATGGGACCTACAGGACGGAGCCAGCCTGCACCCTCTGGCGAATCCCTTTTGCAGAAGGAAATGGTCTCCCCTGTCCTCAGTGGCTCACCATGTGTCATGGTGGAAGAGCAGGTCACCTGTCGGCTACCTGGAGAGTCCCTGGGATCCACCAAGTGAACGGCAAAGGTAGTTCATACACCTTAAGAAACCGTCACCACTGCCACATGCAAGGGAGGTTGATGGAAAACTGCGGCTTCTCACAACCTAGCTAGGATTTATTACTGTCAAAAATAACTCTGTGCCTCTTACCATCACCCCTCTGACTCCTCACCCCCCGCCACCCCAGTTCTACAGAGGGACAGATCTTCCTTCTGTCCCTGTAGATCTGGACACTCCACGGAAAGGGACCCATTCCTGGGCTTCTTTCACTTGGTAGAATGTCTTCAAGGCCCGTCCATGTGGTGGCATGAGTCAGCACTTCACTCCCTCCGATGGCGGAATAATATCCCCTTGTATGTGAACACCACACTTTACTGTTCACCAGCTGATGGGCGTTTGGGTTCGTTCTACATTCTTGCTATTTGAATCACGCCGCATGACTGTCTGTGAACAAGTCTCTGTATGAACATGTATTTTCACTTCTCTCGGATATACACCCAGGAGTGGAACTGTGGAGTCGTAAAGCTATGTTCAACCGTTCGAGGAAATGCCAGACTGCTGTCCAAAGCGGCTGCACTGTCATAGACTCCCACCAGCAACGTATGAGGGACCCAGCTTCTGCACACCCTCGCCAACACTTGTTACTGTCTCTTTTATCTTAGCCATTCTAGTGGACGTGAGGCAGTATCCCATTTTGTTATTAATTTCCATTTCCCTGCTCTAATGATGTTGGACATCTGTTCACGTGCTTTCTGGATGTCATAGCTAGATACAAAATAAAGAGTTCACTTACTAATGTTTGGAGCTGATGTAATGAGTCATGGCGGTTGTAACCCCAGCAGCGGGCAAACCCACTGTAATAGATTGACCTGCGTGGCACCCAGTAGGCCGGCAGAGTGGCAGGAGGACACAGTCCCTGGGGTGTGGCCTTGGGGGTTATGTAAAGGCTTCCTCCCTCCCTCTTCTGGCCTCTGTGACACGAGGAGCACAACCCAAGTGCTCTCGCTCCACCCCCTCCGCCATGCCCTCAGATCCACTGTCCCCAGCTTCACATGGAAGAAAATTAGTCTCCTTCCCGCTCAGTCACGTGGCCAATCTTCAGATGACAGCTGCAGGAATGCTGATGGATACACTGGCCATTGGTGTATCTTCTTTGGTATAAAAAAAAAATCTATTCAAATTATCTATTTAAAATAGTTTTTATTAGGACAAATTTAGACAACATAAAATTTACCACTTTAACCTTTTTTTTTTTTTTTTTTTGCAGTACTGGGGATTGACCTCAGGGGCATTCTACCTTCGAGCTATACCCCCAGTCCCATTTTTTATTCTTTATTTTGAAACCAGGTCTCACTAAGTTGCAGAGTGCCTCACTGGGTAGCTGAGCCCTTTAAGCTTTTTTAAGGATGCAAGTTGGTGGTGTTAGTACACCTGCAATGTTGAACAACCACCACCACTATTCCCAGAAGCTTTCCGTCACCCCAAACACAAACTATAACTATTAAGTAATAACTTCCCATCTCTCCTCCTCTCAGTTCCTGGTGATACAAACAAAACCATGCAATATTCTCCTGTTATGTCTGGCCGATTTCACTTAACGTAATAGTTTCACAGTTCATTTGTGTTGCAGCTGGTGCCACAACTTTATTCCTCTTTATGACTGATTAATATTCCATACGGATATGTCACATTTATTTATCCACTTATCTGCTGATGGATACTTGAGGTGTTTCCACTTTCCGGCTATTGTGAGTAATGCTGATATAAGCAGTGGTGCATCCTTCCCTGAGTCCCTGTTTTCAGTTCTTCTGACCTAGAAGTGGACTTGTGAGTCATATGGGAATTCTCATTAATAAATTATTTTCCACAATGGCTGCAGCATTTTATATTCCCGCCAGCAGTGCCCAGGGGTCCTGTTTCCCCACATCCTCACTAGCGCTGGTTATTCCCCCCACCCTTTTTTTTTTTTTTAATCGCTATTGTTAGAGCCATCCTAGTGGGTGTGGAGTGCTACCTCATTGCAATTTTGATTTGCATTTTCCGGATGATTAATGATGTCCAGCAACTTTTCATGTACTTATTGATCATTTGTCAAAGCAGATGTCTGCCTTGAAATATCATCTGTTGAAGTCCTTTGCCCATTTTTTAACTGAGTTGTTTGTCTTTTTTGTTGCTGGGATGTCAGTGTTTCTTAAATATATTTTGTTATTGAACCTTTATCAGATATATGATTTACAAGTATTTTCTACCATTCTGCCAGTTGTTTCACTCTATGGGTAATACCTGTTTTTAGTTGGGTGATAGGTCTTCTTACTATTGAACTGTAAAAAGTCTTTGCATATTCTGGATGCAAGTCCCTTATCAGACATACAAGTGGCCATGCTCTCGTTCTGCCGGCTGCGCTTCCATTTTCTCCTGCAGTCCTCTGAACACAGATGGTTTTTTGTTTGTTTGTTTTTTGATGACAAATACTGAGCTTTCGAGCAAGCCATTCGATGGCTCGATGGAACTTGCAGGTCCCTGGCTGGCCTCCGACTGCACATCTCATCGAGAACCCTAACGGCTTGCTTAAGCTCCAGGTTGTTGGATGAAACGTGGCACCTCATGGTCTTCAGTCAAACATCAGGAATGAGCTGTAATAAGGAATCTGACATCACTTCTGATGTTTGCCTGCTGAGAGCTTTCTTGCCCGACATCTGGGCCAACCAATAAAAAATTCCAAGTGGAATTTCTCCCTTGGTGTTAGTGGGAAGTTCAACCCTTGCAAGCCCCAGCCCGTGCATAGGAACCTTCAGCCTGGTCTCACTTCCAACAGCAACAAAAGCCAAGTCCGTGGCCCCTCCCCATCTCTCAGGATGTTTGAGGCCTGTGGGGAGCCTGCCCTGCTCTCTCCAGCACACCCCAGTCTGTGAGTAACGAACCTTTCCTGACTTTCTTAACATATCCTTCAGCTTTTCTAAGTCTGAAAGAAATGGCGTTGGGCAGGAGGGTTTCAGTTGGGATGAAGAAGCAGGAAGACCCATAGAAAGAGGCTGCAGTCATAAAGAACAAAATCAAGTCATTTGCAGGGAAATGGGTGGAACTGGAAAACATTATGCTAATGAGATTAGTCAGTCAGAAAAAGTAAAAAATCTTATGTTCTCCCTAGTATGTGGAAGCTAGGGAGAAAGTGGGACATAAGAGGGACTCTAGACGAAAAAGGAGAAACCTTAGTTGAGCAAAGAAATCGACTTAACTGAAGGTGATGGAGGGTGGGGGCACACCCTAATGCACACGATGTACTTTCACAAACACATCAAAGTCAATCACTAAACTAAACTTGAGAAGGAGGGAGGGTGACACAGTGGGGCGGGAATTGGGGAAGGGTTAAATGAGAGATGTGTGCATGTATGCCTCTACCAGCTTGTACCTAACAAAGATGTATGATTACAATGCACCAATTAAATAAATAAATGTCTACTGAATTAAGTAGCATTAAAAAAAAAGAGGCTGCAGTACCTACAAGAAAGAAAATAAGAGTTATGTAATTAAAATGGGTCGTATGATAAAAATTCAACAGGCAGCAAGAGCAGGGTGGCTTGCGACCCCAACACTCACTCTCTCAAATCTGCGGCAGTTTCACCTTCCGTCAGCCCCCTGCCTCCGGGTTACAGGCTGGTCTGATTCTCTCCGCAGGACCCAGGGCCACAGAAATCAGCTGCAGCCTCCCCGCCCGGCCCTCAAGGACGCCTTAGGGTCAGGAACCACACATTGCCGCAGTCAGCGCACCAAGCCCTTTGCTTGGGAAAGCTACTCTCAATTTGGCCAGCTGGGAAGGATCACCCTGACCCTTCTCCCGCCTCTCCCGAGTCCCAGTGAGCTACTTTGGAGGCTGGAGAAACGATGTGGGGACCCACCAACGTCCTCAGAAGGTCCACGAGGGGGCATAAGAAGGTCAAGGGCCCCGCCGCCATCCCGCTTCGGGCCGCCAACCTGGGCAGGAAGCGGAACACCCTGCACAGCCGAACCCCGATTCTGAGCACGGGTGGGCGGGAGGGGCCCAGGGGAGGGAGCCCCCGGAGCCTGCCGTCTCCACGCGGTGCAACGGCCTCGCCGCCCCCACCGCTAGGCAGCGGCCTGGCCTCCGCGGGACCCCACGAGGACAGCCGACCGCAGCACCTGAGACCCGGCGCGCCTGGAGGCGGGGAGGCGCGGGGCTTCGCTGGCAGCCTGCCATTGGCTGCGGGCTGCTGGTGGGCGCTTATCTACCTGGCCGGGAGGCGCCCTTTGGGCTCAGGGTAATTCCCCGAGGCCAAATACCGGGCTGGGTGAGAGACTGGACAGGCCCCAGCGGTGTTCGCTTCCTATCTCTTACTGCGGTCCCCACCAGCCTGCCTCTCTCCGGCTCTTCCCTGGGTGAGAACAGACCCAGACACTGATAAGAGTTTTCCCAGGGGCGAGCGAGACTGACTGTGAGACTCTTGCAGCTGGGAGCTCTGGCCCCGCTCTCCTGTCCAGCCCATTTGCCTCCTCTCCTATTTGCTGCCATACTACAGAGGAATTTGGTTAATCTGAAAATCAATCTCTCTCTCTCTCTCTCTCTCTCTCTCTCTCTCTCGCTGAGGATTGAACCCAGAGACATTCTACCTCCAGCTACAACCCTATACTTTTAATTTTTCATTTGGAAACGGTCTCACTAAGTTGTTGAGGCTGGCCTCGAACCTTCGATCCTCCTGTCTCAGCCTCCCAAGTACTGAGATTACAGGCCCACATCGAGCTCTTCTCTTTTGAGTGATCCCCTCCTGCCCCCCTCCCTCGGCCTGGATTTTTTCTTCTTTACACTTTGCTAAAAGCAAAGGTCGGGTCCTCTCTACCTTGTCACTGAAACCAAGAGGGGTTTAGTTTCGCTAAAATGCTGACTGCAGTAGGAATGTCACACACCAGCTCAGACCTCCACCCAGCTGCTGTGGCCCTGGGAGTCGGCTAAGCCCATAAAGACTGGGTATAAGTCAGGCGTGCTGGCACACACTTGTAATCCCAGCATTTGGGAGGCTCAGACCTGAGGATCCGGGTTCGCCGCCAGCCTCAGCTACCTAGTGAGGCCCTCTGCAACTTAGTGAGACTCTGTTTCAAAATAAAGAATAAAAAATAGGGCTGGGGATGTAGCTTGGAGGTAGAATGCCCCTGAGTTCAATTCCCAGTACCACACACACAAAAAAAGACTGGGTATAACTGAATGGCCAGGATCTTTCCCCTTCCCCTGAGTCAGCATAGAAGTGACTCTTGTGTTCTGTTTTTAATTCGCAAAACTAGAGGCTTAGCCAATCCGTTAGTTGCTTTTGCCCAGGTCTTTGAATCTGTACGGATGCAAGTAAGCAGAAATGATGGAGTATTTGTCTTGCTAGTGGCAGCGGCAACAGTAGTATCAGGGACCCAGGGGCAGCAGAGGAGGTGGCAGTAGCCACAGAATAGCTCCTAGATGCTCCAGCAGCATGGCTTCCCGTCCAGTCATCCCATGAGCTAACCTGCGCCTTCCCAATGGATTTGTTTTTTCTTTCATAATCAGACCTGTTTCTGCTTCCTACAATTGTGAACTAATATAAAGTCTTTGAAGAGCATTGTGAACTAATATAAAGTCTTTGAAGAGCATCTCCCCTTACTAGGGGAGATGATATGATCTGGTTTGCTTTAAAGAGGTCTTGTTGAGCCAGGTGCACCTACCCCTGTAATCCCAGTGCTTGGGGGGCTGAGAAAGGAGGATCATAGGTTTGAAGCCAGCCTCTCCAACTTACCAAGGCCCTTAGAAATTTAGAGAGCCTCTAAAGCTCTCAAGTAAACAAAATAGGGCTGGGAGTGTGGCTCAGAGGTAGAATGCCCCTGGGTTGGATCCCTAGCACCATACACACACACACACACACACACACACACACACACACACACGGGTCCTGCTGGCCCCCGTGTGGCCTAGAGATTGGCACACAGCTGCCTAGATATGAGGAGATCAGCCTGACAGACCCCGTAGGGCTCCTTGGGGTGAAATGAATTAACCTGGTGATGCGCGGATGCTGAGAAGTTGAAGTAGTGTCCTCATTACAGGGGGCAAAACAGAGGCCCAGGTTGGTCCCCAGGGAAGAGCTGTCGGCACAGCACACAGATGTCTCTCTTTCGCAAACGAATGACATGTTGGGTTGATTGCAAAAATGTCCCCGATGCCCTATCCCTCCCTTTACGATGTGGACTTTACAGCAGCTTGCATCAAGAAGCAGTACCTTCTCCCAAACCCTCCAAGCAAGGCTTTGTCTTGAGGTTGTTGGGCCAAACAAGTGTGGCAGAAGTGACAGGTTGTTAGTTCCAAGCCAAGAACTCATGAGCCCTCGTGTGTTTTCACTTGCTTTCCTGAACTGCAATCACTCCGTGAACAGGCCTGGACTAGCCTGCTGGGTGTCCATTCTACACTAGGCAGCCTCCAGCCAACCCAACCCCGTGACCCAGCATCTGATTACAAAAGCAGACTCATGGAAAATGAGAAATGTTTGGTAAATCAAACTGTTGAGTTTTTGAGTGGTTTGTTATGCAGCAAGAGCTAACTGATACAGACAGACATAAATGACATGTAACTGTGGGTACTGTGAGATCTGGCTGGGAGGCCTGGCTGGGGGAGGTTGAGAACAAAAGACTCTTAGGGTGGCAGGAAAATGCCCCTGACCAGCCCCCAGCCCCCAGCCTCATAGATTTACCTGTCTCGACCTACTGTCGAACCACCAATCAGGGAAATACATGCCTGCCTCAGTCTCCCTCCCTCCTAATGCTCCATAAAAAGCCCCTAGCCTGTAAGGAAGGGGCCCCAGACTCTCGTGGACTCCATTCTGTTCAGGTGCCTCCTCCCAGACTTTATCCCAAAATAAATCCTGTTCCTATTATTGATCCATGCACTCTTTATCCCCGTATTTCCCAACAATAACCATCCCGACCAAGCCCACCACCTCTAGACTTTAAGGGTCCCTGGCTCCCTGGGCTTCCTGCTATTCTCCTCTGCCCACCAGATTGGACCGCCCTGTCATGAGGCCGGCCGCAGAGTACTCACACCTGCTCTGTCTTGCGATGTTCCCTCTTGGGCATGCCAGCTGCCCCTCAGGGTTTCCGAGGCCCCAGACGTTTGCTTTTCGCCCAGAGTCCTGAGCCCAGCATCAGTCCCTGTTCCTGGCCTTCGGGGTTTGCTTTGCTGGGCTCTCTGGCTAGGTCAGCGCTGGCACCACAGGGCCTTTGAGCCTGGGTGCTCAGTCTCAGAAGACAGCTAACCATTGGAGCCCCATTTAAGAGACTCCAGGCCCAGCACAGAGCAGCTGAGAGCCCGTGCTCCCTTGTGCACCCTCCTGGCCTCGGCGGTGCCCTCCAGGGCTCCTGTGACTCATGGGTCCTTTCTTCCTCTGATGGGACTTCCAGCTCCTCTCCGTCTGTACTCAGTGCTGGGCCTTGTGGAGTAGCAGCCGCTGTGCTAAGCCTCAGCCTGTGTGGGTCCCCAAGGGCAGAAACCAGCTCTTCCCACTGAGTCAAAGGTGCCTAGGCAGTGAAGGTTGGGGGGGCGGGGGGCTAAAGACTTATCCAGGACTTCTGTTTTGCCTCCTGTAAAGAAAGATGCCCCAGAAGACAGGAAGAACAACATATTCAGTAAACCCCCATACAACTGACAGACAATTTCCACATCTTAGTTATACATCTCTTTGGGCAGGCAAGAGTTATAGTGAAGGCATACTTTTCTCTTTCTGCTGTGAGCCACTCCTTTCCAGGGTCAAAGCAGGGGCTCGGTGCTCTGCAAAGCATGCCCCTGGATCTCGTGGGCACATGAGAGGAGAGGAAGGGCGAGACAGAAGGAAAGCCAGGGCGAGGAGACGGGGAGGAAGCCTCCCCCAACAGCTGGGGAGAGCCTGCCCTGCATCTTCTTTCCTGCGGGTTGGGAAGGGGCTACAGACCAGGCATGAGCAGAAGCCTGAAGCCTGCAGCCTGCAGCCCAGGTACCTGGGAGTGTTCCTCCTTCCTGGCAGGAGAGGAGCCATCTCCCCTCGCCCCACCCCATCTGCCACAGGTGCCTTGGAGACAGCGTGCCACGGGCTCTCTGTCACACCTTGTCAGATCGTGTCCAGAGATAAATCTCCACCGCTGAGCTGGAATAAGAGGGGCCTGTGGCCAGAGCCTGCGCCCTCTCTGTCCATGACAGCTGCCCAACGGTGCAGGCTGGCACCAGCGCTGGCTGCCCTGACGGGTGCTGTCCAAGGAGCTGATCTGAGGAAGCCTCGCTGAGGGGCACAGCGCCTGGTAGAGAGAGGGAGGCAGTGGTGGGGAGCCCCGAGGAGCCCCCCCTCTTCAAGGACTTTCCAGGAGCTGCAGACACAGGCCCTGTGCTGAGCACACGCTTGGAACAGGCAGGGCGCTGGTGAGAGCCCCCACGACTGGTAAGCAGGCTGGTAAAACACAGGATGGGTGAGAAGGCCAGGGAGCAAGTCAGAACACGGCGGCCAGCCGGGCATGGTGGCGCATGCTTGTAATCTCAGCATTTAGGAGGCTGAGACTGGAGGATCCGGGTTCGTGGCCAGCCTTAGCAACCTAGTAAGGCCCTCCGAAACTTAGTGAGACCCTGTTTCAAAATAAAGAATAAAAAATAGGGCTGGGGGTATACCTTGGAGGTAGAATGTCTCTGAGTTCAATCTCCAGTACTGAAAAAAACAAACAAACAAAAATAACACAGCGGCCTGAAGGAAATCATCCCAAGGCTTGATGCTCTTGGAATCGTCCCACACCAACAGAACCGGCCTTGACAGCAGGGGCCGGGGATCTGGCAATCTTCAAGGACACTACAGGGAGACGGAGCCCAGGCCCTCCCCGGATGTCTTCCCTAATGAAGACAAAGCAGAAAAGAGGGCAAGGGTGACGCCGAGGAGACAGCTGGTGCACCCTCAGGCCTGTGTCTGCTCCACGTGGACCCCAGGGGCGGAGGGTCCCAGCTTCCAGATGTGCAGCTGAGTGGTGAGCTGCAGGTGTGGCATCTGGCCACCAGGGGACAGCTGTGAGCCAATGCCAGGCTCCTGTGCTGCGTCCGGGAGAGCAAGCCTGACTCCAGCTGGTGGATGAGACCTAATCCCAGCATTTGGGAGGCTGAGACTGGAGGATCCGGTGTTCAGGTGCCTCCTACCAAACTTTATCCCAAATGCCTCACTAGCTAGCCTCAGCTACCTAGTGAGGCACTCCGCAACTTAGTGCGACCCTGTTTCAAAACAAAGAATAAAAAATAGGGCTGGGGGTGTAGCTCAGAGGTAGAATGCCCCTGAGTTCAATCCCTAGCACCACAAAAAAAAAAAAAGAAAGAAAAGAAAAAGAAAATCAATCTGTTGCCATTTGTGCTTGTGTTTAGCAGAAATCAATCAGCTGCTTAGTTGATTGGAAATTGAGGGGTTCGGGGAGCACGTGCCCTGAGGCTTAGTACACTGGTACCTGGAGAAGGTCCCCTGGTACCAGTGCTCAAAGTCTCATCTCTTTCCTCCAAATTTGGTTCCCCTCCCTGGCATCCCTCTGTGTTAATAACCCCATCCTTCCCCAGAGATGAGAGCTGGAAGTCGCGGTGTCACATCTAATTCTTTCCCCTCCTTCTCTCCCCACATCCATCCAGGCACCCACTGTACCTGCCACTGGCTCCTGTCCCCTCCTCTCACCCCGTGGCCACCGCCATTACTCTCCCACACACTTGGTCCTTGCTTTGACACCTATCCCCGATTCCCCTTTGAGGATGGAGCTGCCGAGGCAGCTGGATGTGGTGGTGGCGGCGCATGCCTGTAATCCCAATGCTTGGGAGGCTGAGATGGGAGGACTGCAGGCTCACAGCCAGCCTCAAGAACTTATCAAGACCCTCAGCAATTTAGCCAAACTCTGGTTCTTGTGTGTGTGTGTGTGTGTGTGTGTGTGTGTGTGTGTTTTCCTGAGACTTGAACCCAGAGGCATTTTATCTCCAAGTTACATACCCAGTCCTATTTTTTTTTTTTTTTAATTTCAAAACAGGGTCTCACTAGGTTGACGAGAGTCTCACTACTTGCTGAGGCTGTCCTCAAACTTGAGATCCTCCTGTCTCAGCCTCCCAAGTTCTGGGATTACAGGTGTGCACCACCACGCCCAGCTCTAGATCCTATTTCAAAATAAAATAGGGCTGAGGGTATAACTTGGAGGTACAATGCCCCTGGGTTAAATCCCTAGTACAACACACACACACACACACACACACACACACACACCACAAAAGATGAGAAAGAAACTTCGGAGGCTCCTGCATGGGATTCGGGGGCCAAAAACGGAGCCCTCAAAGCTCGCGTTTCCCGCTGAGTTGCAGCAGGCCGGCCATCACTGCCGCCTCCTGCGCTCCTCTCTGAAACCTGCCTCCTTAGTCCAGGCCCACCCCTGCCCCCGCCCCAGGAAGCTCTCCCCAGCCGGGCACCCCGCGTCACCTCCCTCTGTGGCGTCCTGTCCTCCTCTATCAGAGCTTCCTGGGTGAGGCCATGCGTCCTGGGCATAGCTGTGAGCGCCCGAGGGCAGGGTCACTCTGTGCCTTCCCTGTGGCCCCAGCCCAGTGCCCAGTCCCCATGAAGGACTTAGCAGACACCTGCCGTGAGGCAGATAGAGCTACTGAAGGCATCCGGGACACGATGAAATCAGCAGAATGTTGAGCAGATATGGTAGACATACTTCTTATCCCATTTGCTAACCACAGACACTGCATATGAAGTGTGGGGAAATACAGAGATAAAAGGCACGCACGGCTCGATAGACCAGAACAGGCTTTCTTTGCAGTAAAGCCTAGAAGGGGAATTGACCAGAGAAAGAGCCCAT
>PVLC010044737.1:0-12051 GCA_004027655.1 Graphiurus murinus | reverse complement strand
GGTACTGGGGATTGAACTCAGGGGCATTCTACCTCCGAGCTACACCCCCAGCCCCATTTTTTATTCTTTATTTTGAAACCGAGTCTCACTAAGTTGCGGAGTGCCTCACTAGGTAGCTGAGGCTGGCCGCGAACCCGGATCCTCCGGTCTCAGCCTCCCGAATGCTGGGATTACAAGCGTGCGCCACCATGCCCGGCTTCCCACCAGGTTTTCTGAGATTTATTTTGAAAGGAAATATCTCATATACTACAGATTGAGTATCCCTAACCACACAATCCAAAATCCCAAGCTCTGAGCACCTTGCTGAGTCTAACATGATACCCAAAGGTGTTGGATTTTGGATTTCAGGATTCTACATGCTCAAGCACCAAGTCTATGGCAATATTCCAAAATCCAAGAAAATTCTGAACTCTGAAACACTTCTGGTCCCAAGCATTTAGAATAAGGGAGATTCAGCCTGTAGTCATCATTGCAAAAGAAATAGAAAACAGAAAACCGCTGAATGAGGCCCTCTGTGAGGCTGCGAGCCTCCCCAGGGAAGAAGCCGGGTCACCTTATCCTCACAATGTCACTGTGGTCATTATCTGAGCCGAGTCTGTTCTAGGCCCTGCTCTGAGCTTTTCACTTAATCCTCTGAAGAAGCTGTGAGGGAGTACTACTGATATGCCCAATTTACAGATAAGGAAACTGCATCACAGAAAAGTTAAGCAACCGGACCTGAGGTCACACAGTCAGTTAACTGCTCCGGCCAGGATTTCAACCCAGCTGATTTGCTCCAATGTCTGCTAAACTACTGAACCTCCCTTTCCACTTCTGTATCCTCTGTCTAGAAAAATATCTGGTACGGATCCATTCAACAAATACTTAAAAATGAATGATTCCAAGGAAACATCTTACAAAAAAGAATATACCTCTGACATCTTTCTGCAGAGTGTATTAATTATATAAGACCTTATACAGACCTTGCTCAGCTGCTAATTATTATGTCTTCTCAGGTCTCGGCTGCCTATCTGCTTTGTAAGGGTGACGAGTTCAGTGCCCTTTGATTCTACAATCTCCTACTATTCTTCCATCAGTTTATTTCTGATGTAAGTCATCCAAGTAAATTATGCAAATTTTATAGTCCTTATCATGTCAATTTTTTGTTGTTGTTGTTGGTGTTGAAGACTGAACCCAAGGCCTCACGCAAGCTCAGCACAAGCTCTACCAATGAGCTAAAGGCCCCAAATCTTTATTTAAAAGGTTTTATGTAAGACAACAGTGGAAAAAGTAAACTGCTAAAAAATTACATATATGTTTATAAATTTGTGTGTATCAAAATTCTAGAAGAATTTCAATATCATTAAAGAAACTGAATAGGTTCGTAACCGGGCGGAAACACCAAAAAAAAAAAAAAAAAAAGAAACTGAATATGTATTTTTTTTTGTTTTGTTTGCGGTACTGGGATTGAACTCAGGGGCATTCTACCTCTGAGCTATACCCCCAGCCCTATTTTTTATTCTTTATTTTGAAACCGAGTCTCACTAAGTTGCAGAGTGCCTCACTAGGTAGCTGAGGCTGGCCTCGAACCCGGATCCTCCGGTCTCAGCCTCCCGAATGCTGGGATTACAAGCGTGCGCCACCACACCTGGCTGTTTTTTGTTTTTGTTTTTAATCACAGAATAAGCTAGATATGATGGTGCATGTCTATAATCCCAGTTCTTGGGAGGCTGAGACAGAAGGATCACAGATTCAAGGCCAGCCTCACCAACCTCTTGAGGCTCTCTGCAACTTAATGAGATCCTATTTCAATATAAAAAGTAAAATCCGGGCATGGTGGCCCACGCTTGTAATCCCAGTACTTGGGAGGCTGAGACTAGAGGATCTGGGTTTGCAGCCAGCCGCAGCTACTGAGCAAGTCCCTCTGCAACTTAGTGAGACCCTGTTTCAAAATAAAGAATAAAACATAGGGCTAGGGGTGTAGCTTGGAGGTAGAATGCCTCTGGGCTCAATCCCCAGTACCAAAAAAAGAAAAAAGAAAAAAGAAAAAAAGAAACTGGGTTTAATTTTCTCATCTCAAATCTTTTTTTTTTTTTTGGTACTAGTGAGTGAACCCAGGGGTGTTCTACCTCTGAGCTACCTCCCCCCCAGCACGATTTGATTTTTTATGTTGAAACAGGGTCTCCCTAAATTGCCAAAGGAAGCTTTAATTTTCCTTTATTTGTTGTCCTTAAAAAAAAAAAAAAAAATAACGTAAGGCAAATTTGGAAGTATACCTGAGAAGCGGTTAGTGTCTCCAGCTTCTGGAGCCTCAGCAGGACGTTCTGCATGTCCTCCTGCAGGCGCATGAGCACGAGCGCGATCTGCTCGTTGAGGCTGCCTCGCGAGCCTCTGTCCCCGCCCCAGCGCTCCCCGTCGCCTCCACTGCCCACCTGCCGGCCCTTGGGGCCTTCACTGAAATGTGGCGTCCTGTGGCCTATCGGAACAGAGTAAGTAAGTTCGCTTTAAATAAGACATTAAATATTCTTTCATCCCTGTTACCTGTCAGCTTTAAATGATCTCTTCTGACCCAAGTGGGAAGATATGGAAAAGATAAAGTATCTAAGCCAGGCTGGGTGGCCCATGCCTGGAATCCTGGTACTTGGGAGGCTGAGACAGGAGGATCACAGGTTCACCGCCAGCTTCAGCAACTTAGCGAGGCCCTCAGCAACTCAGTGAGACTTTGTTTCAAAATTAAAAAAAAAAAAAAATAGGGTTGGGAGTGTGTACCTCAGAGGTAGAATACCCTGGGTTCAATTCCCAGTACCCAAAACAAACACGAGAAATATCAGATGTTATGCAATATTTACCTTTACAGATAACCTTTGCACAGTGAACATTATAGTATTTCTCCTATCTAGAACCTCCTTATTTTATTTTATTATTATTATTATTATCACTATTGGTACTAGGGATTGAACCCAGGAACATTCTACCTCCAAGCTACAGCCCAACCCTATTTACTTATTTATTTGCTTATTTACTTACTTGTGGTACTAGGGATGGAACCCAAGGGCCTTCTCCCTCCAGGCTACACCTCCAAATCTATTTTATTTTTTATTTGGAGATAGGGTCTCCCTAAGTTGCTGAGGGCCTCCCTAAGTTGCTGGGGCTGGCTTCGAACCTGTGATCCTCCTGCCTCAGCCTCCCAATTTCTGGGATTACAAACGTGCACCATCATGCCTGGCTTGCTTACTTGCTTTATTTTTTTTTTTTATTTTAAAACAAGATCTTGCTAAGTTGCTGAGGCTGGCCTCAAACCTGCAATCCTCCTGTCTCACCCTCCAAGTACTGGAATTGCAGGCATGTGACACCATGACCAGCTTAGAACTCTCCTATTTTAGCAACTGGTTTGCAGTCAGCGGGGAGGGGTAATAATACTCACCTCTCCCCCTTCTGACATTAGAGAGTTCTTCACTTTCTCCACCTCGCTTCTCTCGGTGCGGCGCCCCACCATCGTTTCTGCCATCTTCTCCTCCGTGCTTTACTTCACCTCTTCCTTCAACTGCTGCCACCTGCAGGTTCCCAATGGCGCCACTTCCAGGAGAGACACGAACATCTTCGGGAAAATTACAATTTCCCAAGGGCTGGTTGGGATCACAGCCCAAGTAATATTGAAATCGTTCATTGTTTGATGTAAAGCTGTCTAAAGACTACAAATTTAAAATGACACTTAGTTAAAAGCTATAAATATAACTTATGTGCCATAAAGCTTTCATGGTAATAGAAATTCTGTTTTTCTGAAATGTTCTTTTATGTTATTACTGGACATAGTCTTTTGTGCAGGGGAAGGACACTAGGGATTGAACCTAGGGGTCTTCTACCTCTGAGCTACACTGCCAGCCCTTTTTATTTTTTATTTTGAAACAGGGTCTCTCGCTATGTTGCTGAGGCTGAGCCTGAACCTATGACCCTCCTGTCTTAGCCTTCTGAGAAATACTCTTTTTCTAAAAAAATTTCTTCAATTAATATTCAGGGGAAAAAAAATAGGATACAGTTGATTTCATCCAGGAGCAAAGAACTGAGAAGTTTTGACAGTGAATTGTTCTACTGAGTCAATCACACATCTAATAAATATGTAAATCTCTCTCTCTTTTTTGGGGGGGTGTGTGCTGGGAATTGAACTCAGGGGCATTCTACCTCTGAGTTACACCCCAGCCCTTTTTTTGAAAGAGGGTCTTGCAGTCAGGCATGGTGGCGCATGCTTGTAATCCCAGTATTTGGGAGGCTGAGACCAGAGGTCAAAGGTTCACGGCCAGCCTCAGCTACTTATTGAGACCCTCTGCAGCTTAGTGAGACCCTGTTTCAAAATAAAGAATAAAAAATAGGGCAGCCGGGCATGGTGGCGAATGCTTGTAATCCCAGTATTTCAGAGGCTGAGACTGGAGGATCCAGGTTCACTACCAGTCTCAGCTACCTAGTGAGGCCCTCCGCAACTTAGTGAGACCCTGTTTCAAAATAAAGAATAAAAAATAGGGCTGGGAGTATAGCTCGGAGGTAGAATGTCCCTGAGTTCAATTCCCAATACTGCAAAAAAAATAGGGCTGGGGGTGTAGCTCGGAGGTAGAATGCCCCTGGGTTCAGTCCCCAGTACCACCACCAAAAAAAACAAAAGGAAAATAAATGTTTTCAGGGTTTCTTAAAAATTTTCTCTTCTTATACTGACTTTTAATTAACTGAAACTAAAAGAGTATTTCCACTAAAAAATTAAGTTCAGTGGATTATAATCAATGTGAAGAACAGTTTCATTTGTTTAAAAAGTCTTCAATTTTCTTCATTAAACAATTTCTCAAACATGAGGACTAGCATAAAGAGTTCACCTGCAGCATTCCCAAACCACCTCTCCCAAAACGCTTGGAAATATATACATATATATATATATAGGCATATACATATGTCTATATATATTTATATCTATTATAAATAGTAATAGAGTATGTATATAGTATTAATTTAACTTTGAATATTCTAGAGGTGTATATATTTTAATTCACAGAAATATAAATGTTTAAACATTTTAGAGGTATGTTTTCAAAGTGATTAATAGCATGTACATCTGCTATTAACAGAAGTTATGCACTAAATTCAAATATACCACTTTGAAAACTTACCAATCAGAAAATGTCATTTTTACCTCTTCTTGTCCAAATTGCTCCATAGAATCACAGTAAACTTCACTGTCTGAATCACTTGTCAAATGCTGAATTCCTGAAACATCTTCAACATGATCATCATTTACATCTAAATATGAACAAATGTCCAGGGAGTATAATTATATTCTAATAGAAGAAAAATGCATTCCATTTTCAAAATTATGTTCATACTGAGAAACAAACTGGATTTACCAAGTCGTAATTTTTATGTGTGTACGTGTAGTACTGGGGATTGAACACGGGAGCATTCTACCTCCAAGTTACACTCCCAGTCCAATTACATTTTTTTATTTTGAAACAGGGTCTAAGTTGTTGAGCCTCTCACTAAATTGCTGAGGCTGGCAACTAACCTTCCATCCTCCTGTCTCAGCCTCCCAAGTACTCGGATTACAGGCATGTGTCACCATACCCAGATCATACTTTTTTTTTTAACTTACCAAAACTTTAAATTTAATTGATAATTCTTATTTGAAAATACCACGAAGTATTTTGTCATTGGATTCTATAAAGACACACTATCCTAATGAAACTTCAGAAAATCTAATAACTTTATAAAAGAAAACTGACTACTAGCCAGGCATGGTAGCACACACTTATAATTCCAGTACTTGGAAGGCTCAGACAGGAGGATCATAGTTTCAAGACCAGCCTCAGCAACTTAGCAAGACCCTGTTTCAAAATAAAAAATATGCCAGGCATGGTGGCACACGCTTGTAATCCCAGTACTTGGGAGGCTGAGACTGGAGGATCCGGGTTCACCACCAGCCTCAGCTACTTAGTGAGGCCCTCTGCAACTTACTGAGACCCTGTTTCCAAATAAAGAATAAAAAAATAGGGCTGGGGCTGTAGCTTGGAGGTAGAATGCCCCCAGGTTCTATCCCCAGTACCGCAAAAAAACCCAAAAACAAAAACAGTGCTAGGGGTATAGCTGGGAGGTAGAATGCCCCTGGGTTCAATCCCCAGTACCGCAAAAAATAATAATAATAATAAATAATAAATAAACAAATAAGTAAATAAATAAATAAATAAAAATAAAATTGATCTGGGAGTGTAGCTCAGAGGTAGAATGCCCCTGAGTTCAACCCCCAGTACCACACACAAAAAAAAAAAAAAGAAAAGAAAACTGACTAGCAGCTTAGCTGCAGGGCTAAACTTGGGGTGCAACTGTGCAAGTCTGTTGTTACACTAAGAAATTATGTTTCTTCATTTCTTTTGTTTTGTTTTGTTTGTGGCACTGGAAATTGAACCCAGAGGTATTCTACCTCCAAGCTATACCCTGAGCCTGATTTTATTTCTTATTTGGAAACAGGTCTCTCTAGATTTCTGAGACCCTTGCTAAGTTACCGAAGCTGGCTTAGGATTACAAGTGTGCACCAAGATTCCCAGCTCAATAGAGATTTTAAATTTTAAAAACTGTTCCTGCTGGGCGTGGTAGCACACACTTGTAATCCCAGTATTTGGGAGGCTGAGAGATGAGGATCACAGGTTCAAAGACCACCTTAGCAAGTAGTGAGATTCATCAACCTAGTGAGACCCTGTTTCAAAATAAAAATAAAATAGTGCTGGGAGGTGTAGCTCCGAGGTAGAATACACCTGGGTTTGATTCTCAGCAACACACACACACACACACACACACACACACACACACACACACACACACACACAAAGAGCTGGCCAAAGATGTCTTTAGGAACAATACCTTGGGGAAAGCAGACAGCACTTTTTCCAGTTTGCTCCAGGTTTTGATCTGTAAGTTTTACTTCTTCGTCACTTGGGCCATTCAGGGAGGAATTGGCAGGAATGCCATTCGGTGTATCCTGAACAAAGCCGTCTTTATCATAGCCATTTGTGACCACGATTTCCAGATGCTTGCAGTCTGCTGATTTCTTCACCACTTGCTTCTCTTTTATGAGAAAACGGACAGATTCACGAAAGTCCACAGTAAGTCAGCACTGCACACCACGTTCTAATTTCCATCAGTTATTCACCTAACCCACCATCACCCTTGAGGTGTCTCCAACCAGGATGGGAGAAGATGGGGTTTTCCTTGAAAAGAGGGTTTACATAGTTCACCCCAAAACTGTGTGTTGGCTTTAAATGTATTTCAATTCCCTGTGAGTCTTTAAAAACTGCTTTTAAAAATAATCTCTCGAAGTCCTTACACTTTCTCAAGCATAGGCAAACTGCCCAAGAGATGAGATCTAGCACTGCAAAGGGATCTACAAAGCTGATAAAAGGATTCTTAAAGGCTGGAAAGTGCAGGCGAAACTAACCCCTATGGCTTATTTTAGTGTTTCTCTATGTTCCCTTTCTAAAACTGTCTTCCCAGCTGGGCCTGGTGGGCACACACTTGTAGTCCCAGTACTTGGAAGGCTGAGACAGGAGGATCCCAGGTTCAAGGTCAGCCTCAGCAACCTAGGGAGACTCTCAGCAACTTAGCAAGACCCTGTTTCAAAACAAAAAATACCAGTACTTAGGAGGCTGAGACTGGAGGATCTGGGTTTGTGGCCAGCCTCTGCTACTTAGTGAGGCCCTCTGCAACCTGGTGAGACCGTGTTTCAAAATAAAGAATAAAAAATAGGACTGGGGGTGTAGCTCGAAGGTAGAATGCCCCTGGGTTCAGCCCCCAGTACCAAAAAAAAACCCCGAAAAATAAAAAGGGCTGGGGAACCAGGCATGGTGGTGCACGCTTGTATTCCCAGCATTTGGGAGGCTGAGACCGGAAGATCCAGATTCACTGCCAGCCTCAGCCTCAGCCTCAGCTATCTAGTGAGGCACTCCGCAACTTAGTGAGACCCTGTTTCAAAATAAAGAATAAAAAATAGGTCTGGGGGTATAGCTTGGAGGTAGAATACCCCTGAGTTCAATCCCCAGTACTGCAAAAAAAAAAAGGGCTGGGGAAAAGCTCAGAGGTAGAATACCTCTTGGTTCAATCCCCAGTACAACAAATTTAATTAATTAATTAATTGATTGATTAATTAATGCTCTTCCCATGAATCACTCCTACTAACAAGGCTGCACAAGACAGTATCCCGATTCCAGGGTTCCTTCATCAGTGTCAAGAGCACTTGCCTAGCATGTGCAAGGCCTTGGGTTTGACCCTCAACACCACGCGCACACACGCAGAACACCTAGTGTTCTATTCTCTGGATTCCATTTTACTTTCTATAAGATACTAGAAGTTTACCTTGCTTCCAGTCCTCGATAACATATGCATATCCACATATCCATACTGGAAACGGTGCATGTCTAACGCAGCCTTTCATGCACTACATTTGGAGAAGTGGCCTGGTCTCCATCTAGGAAGACGGCCGGCTGTTCCTAAACACTGCAGAGCTTTCTGGTTTGTGGCAAACCTGGTTATAGGGTCACAGCCTACATCCCCCCATATGCACTAAACTAACCCTACAGAGTACCATATCAGCCCAAATGCTTTGCACTCCTTTATCGTATTAGTATGAAATTCTTAACCCATAGTCTGAAACGTACCATCTTCGCTTTGTTCTGTGCCTTTCGCTTCTTCTGGGACCTCTTCTTCCTCAGACTCAGCCCCGCTATCGCTGCTTTCAGCTTTACCATTAACAGTTTTGGCATTTGGAGTAGAAGTTAGAACATTACCAAGATCTAAAACATGAAATGGGCACTTAATCACTAATGTGATAATACACAATAATGTTATAATTTTTTCTTGTGGTACTGGGGATTGAACCCAGGGGCACTCTACCACTGAGCTACACCCAAAGGATTAAGTCAAAGGTCTCTGTAGATTACATGCTCTTGTGTACAGAAAATCCTACAGAATCTACAAAACAGCTATTATACAGCTCCATGAGGATGCAGGATAAAGTATTGATGTACTAAAACCAATTATATTTCTATAAAATAGCAATGAAATTTGAAAACAATTCAGTTTACAATAACATCAAAAAGAGTAACATACAGCCGGGCATGGTGGTGCATGCTTGCAATCCCAGTATTTGGGAGGCTAAGACAGGAGGATCACAGGTTCAGAGCCAGCCTCAGCAAGTTAGTGAGGACCTCTGCAACTTAGTGAGACCCTGCTTCAAAATAAAAGAATAAAAAAGGGCTTGGGGTATAGCTCAAAGGTAGAATGCCCCTGGGTTCCATTCCCAGTACCTCAAAAAAAAAAAAAAAAAAAACTCAGGAATACACTTAAAATAATATGTAAAACTTATACATTGTGAATGACGAAACACTGTAGAAAGACACCAGAGATCGACATAAACGGAAAGGCATCCCCATGTTCATGATTATTGAGATGGCAAAGCTCCCCCAAATGATCTATAAATTCACTGCAATCCTATAAAAATCCCAGCGGATATTTTTGGTTTTGTTTTTGACATACTGGAGATTGAATCCAGTGGGATTCTACCACTGAGCTACATTCCCAGCCCATTTTCATTTGCGTGTGTGTGTGTGTGTGTGTGTGTGTGTGTGTGTGTATGTATGTAACTGGGAATTGAATCCCCAGGGGCAAAACAATCTTGAAAAAGAAAAAAATTGGAGAATTCATACTTCCTGATTTCAAAAATTACTATATACGTAGCTAGGCACAGTGGCACATGCCTGTAATCCCAGTACTCAAAATGTTAAGAAAAGAGGATAAGGCTAGATGTGGTGGTGCACACTTGTAATCCCAGTACTTGGGAGGCTGAGACAGGAGGCTCCCAGGTTCACAGCCAGCCTCAGTAACTTAGTGAGGCCCTCCGCAACTTAGTGAGACCCTGTTTAAAAATAAATAATTAAATATATATGTATATATATATACATATGGCTGAGGGTGTAGCTCGCAGGTAGAATGCCCCTGGGTTCAATCCCCAGTACCTGACCAAAAAAAAAAAAGAGAGGAGGATAATAGGTTCAAGGCCAGACTCAGCAATTTATTTATTTACTTACTGTGGTGCTGGGGATTGAACCCAGGGGCATTCTACCTCTGAGCTACACCTCCAGCCCTATTTTATTTTTCATTTGAAACAGGGTCTTGCTAAGTTTATGCGAGCCTCACTGAGTTGCTGAGGCTGGCTTCAAACCTGTGATCCTCCTGTCTCAGCCTCCCAAATACTGGGATTACAGGCATGTGCCAACACGCCCAGCTCAGCCTCAGCAATTTAGCGAAATCCTAAGCAATTTAGCAAGACCTTGTTTCAAGTGCAGAGGTAGGATGCCCCTGGATTCAACTCCCAGTAACAAAAAAAAAAAAAAGAGGAAAAGAAATTATCTAAATTCTCTAAAATGGCCAGTATAATGGTTCAAGTTTAATAAATTTTGGCGAGGTACATAATCCCTACGTATAAGCCTTGGATCAAATATACATATATTGTGTGTGTGTGTGTGTGTGTGTGTGTGTGTGTGTGTGTGTGTCTATGTGTTACTAGGGATTGAACCCAGAGGAATTCTACCTTCGAGCTACACCCCCAGTCCAATTTTATTTCTTATTTAGAAACAGGGTTTCACTAGGTTGATGAGAGTCTCTCTACTTGCTGAAGCTGTCTTTGAACCTGCAATCCTCCTTTCTCAGCCTCCCAAGTACTGAGATTACAGGCATGCGGCATCATACCCGACTAGACCTGTGCTTTTATAACTATTTTTATTCTTTCTTGTTTTATGCTTAGTTATTTAAATAACCCTTTGGCCAGCAGACTAGACACTACTAAAGCAGTCCAGCTATATTCCCTTCTGCATTCTAACAACATGCTCAACACAGAAAAATCATTTAATTATTTTTTTCTTAACTGAATAAGCATGAAGTATAAGGAGGTCTATTTGTTAATATCTGACTGGTATAAGCAAATCAGATATAGAATAGTGTGATACAGAGTTATACCCAGTAAGTAGTCACTATCAATTATACATGGTTTATTACCATGACAGACATTTTAGTACAGGAAAATCACCATTTTGAAACACTGTGATTTCTGTCAATTACTAAAAGATGCCTTGCAGCCGGGCGTGGTGGCGCACACTTGTAATCCCAGCATTTAGGAGGCTGAGACAGGAGGATCTGGGTTCGAGGCCAGCCTCAGCTACCTAGTGAGGTACTCCGCAACTTAGTGAGACCCTGTTTCAAAATAAAGAATAAAAAATAGGGCTGAGAGTGTAGCTCGGAGGTAGAATGCTCCTGAGCTCAATCCCCAGTAATGCAAAAAAAAAAAAAAAAACAAACACCAGGATAAGTGAATTCACTGATATCTTCTTTTAACTTGCTATGCTATAGTTAAACCATACTGCAGCCGGGCATGGTGGCCCACACTTGTAATCCCAGGATTGGGGAGGCTGAGATTGGAGGATCTGGGTTCACAGCCAGCCTCAGCTACTTAGTGAGGTCCTCTGCAACTTAGTGAGACCCTGTTTCAAAATAAAGAATAAAAAATAGGGCTGGGGTGTAGCTCAGAGGTAGAATGTCCCTGGGTTCAATCCCCAGTACCACAAAGAGTAATAATAATAATAATAATAATAATAATAATAATGATAATGATAAAATAAGCTAGGAAATCACTTAATCTATAGTATCATTAATATAATTCATAAAGCAAAATAGAAAATGACTCATCAAAACAAAACTATGAATATTGTTATAATTTTGTACATACTAAATGAACCACCTGACACATTTTAATAACTTAATAATTAAAGGTTAAAAATGTATGGGTCTATAATATTTTTTTTTTTTTTTTTTTTTTGCGGTACTGGGGATTGAACTCAGGGGCATTCTACCTCCGAGCTACACCCCCAGTCCTATTTTTTATTCTTTATTTTGAAACCGAGTCTCACTAAGTTGCGGAGTGCCTCACTAGGTAGCTGAGGCTGGCTGCGAACCCAGATCCTCCGGTCTCAGCCTCCCGAATGCTGGGATTACAAG
>PVLC010044736.1:0-12042 GCA_004027655.1 Graphiurus murinus | reverse complement strand
AGGAAAATTACAGAAAGCTGAAGAAGGAAATCGATGAAGACCTTAGAAGATGGAAGGATCTACCATGCTCTTGGATAGGCAGAATAAATATCATCAAAATGGCCATCCTCCCAAAACTGATCTACAAATTCAATGCAATACCCATAAAATTGCCAAGGACGCTCCTCACAGACATAGAAAAATCAGTCCTTAAATTCATCTGGAAAAACAAAACCCCAGGATAGCCAAAGTAGTTCTTAGCAATAAAAATCATGCAGGAGGCATCACAATATCTGACTTTAAACTCTACTACCAAGCCACAGTAATAAAAACAGCATGGTACTGGCACAAAAACAGACACATAGACCAATGGAGCAGAATAGAAGACTCAGAAACAGACCCACAGACTTACTGATTTTTGACAAAGGAGCCAAAAGTATACACTGGAAAAAAGATAGCCTCTTTAACAAATGGTGTTGGCAAAACTGGTTAACCATATGCAGGAAACTGGAAATAAACCCCACTTTCTCACCCTGCACATGAGTCAACTCAAGGTGGATCAAGGACCTGGAAGTCAGACCAGAGACATTGCAGCTACTTGAAGAGGGCATAGGACCAACACTTGAACATATAATTTGAATTTGATCAACAAATTCAGCAAAGTATCTGGATACAAAATCAATCTTAAAAAATCAGAAGCTTTCCTGTATGCCAACCATCAATCCACTGAAAAAGAAATTCAAAAAACAATTCCACTCACAATAGCACCCCCAAAAATAAAATACTTAGGAAAAAACCTAAACAAGGATTTAAAAAATCTCTATAAGAAAGTTGAAAAAGAAATCAAAGAAGACCTTACAAGATGGAAAGATCTTCCATGCTCTTGGATAGGCAGAATAAATATCATTAAAAAGGCCATTCTCCCAAAAGTGACCTACAGATTCAATGTGATACTCATTAAATTACCAACGTCCCTCCTCACAGACATAGAAAAATCAGTCCTTAAATTCATTTGGAGCCAGGTATGGTGGTCCACACTTGTAATCCCAGTAGTCGGGAGGCTGTGACAGAGGATCCCGGTTCCTGAACAGCCTCAGCTAATTACTGAGGCTCTCTGCAAGTGACTTGCTACAGCTCTTCAGGTTGGGCTTAAAAGAACTTTGACCTCAGGACTAAGTTGGCTCTAGTATCAAGGCCTGCCCCCTGTGGTGTCACAATGAATGTCCTGGATGTTAAATATGTTGTGGATAATTGGAAAGCAAATGTTTCCCAAGTCTGCATGAGCTCTGGGAATTGTTCAGCTTAATTGCTCCCAGCCTGTTACATTTCACCCAGCACAGATAACTTGGTACTTAGAGACACACTCATGTCCCTGGAGTTCCTCCTTATGCCCTTTCCTTCTGGGTGATGATCTACCTACGTTTCATATTCCAGGTACCTCAGTCTTCCCAACTCTCATCTGTTTGTTAAGGTCATTGAAATCATCTTAGGGCTCACCACTTGCAACAAACTTCAGAAAGTGATAGCAGGCAGATCATAGGGCTCACCTTGTCTCCTCTCTCATTGGACCCCAAATCTACTTTGTTGATTGTGGTATATCTGTAAGAATTTGACTATATATTTCCCAACTTTGCCAGATGTTTTAATGTTTTGAAAACTCCATAGCCAGAAGCAGAATACTGTATCTCTTCATTCTTTGTAACACTTTGTTATATACTGATTTTGTGATTTCACCTATCATTTACTTAAAAATAGTCTTTATAGTTATCTTATATTCTATTTCTAATAATTACAACATCTGAAGCCCTCAGAAATTTTAATTATATGTTTGCTATTTGTTATTTCTGCTGTCACTCACAATGGCTTGACTTCTTTCATCTCAGTCTTTAGATCCTAGGGTCAAATTTTTCTGCAGAGGGAATTTAAGATTATTTCTGCTAAGAGTTTGAAATAGTAATAACTAGGACCAAGCTTACTGACATAATGCCAGATTCCTAGGATCAGCTGCTTCAGGCTTAATCTCTAAAACACAATGCTAATATCAACGTCTGTCTCAGGCTGACTCCAACTCTCCCATTTGTGTCTTACAGGCAGCTCACTGTTCTTTGATTCTTTCTCAGGATTCAGGTCATTTTTTGCATGTTTATTAGACTATTTAGTTAAGGGGTGCTTAGAGATTTACTTATTTCTCTGTAAGTACAGCCATGCATTGAAATAAGATTTTATGAAGAATCTAGCAGTTTTCCTCAGAGGTTATTTATGTTAGTTTTGAAGATCTTTATGTTTTGATTTTACCATAAAAGGTGTGTGTGTGTGTGTGTGTGTGTGTGTGTGTGTGTGTGTGTAATTTTATTGATTTTATATTATTCTAGATCCAATGTGCTTCTCAAATCTTAGGATTCATACTATTTTGAAAAATTTATAATCATTCTCATTCTCCATTGCTTCTATCCTATTTTAATCTACTACCTTATCTTCCATAGTTTTTTTTTTTTTTTTTACTCCCTAAAACTTGCTTTATTCTTTAAAATCCTCAACACTTTCTCTCTGTTAATTGCTTCTTGGGAATTGAGTTTGCTTTTTAACCATTGTGTCAGATATTACACTTTAATCCTCAGTACCCATGTACTAATTCAATGTTTAGTTGGGTACACGTATATCTACTTAAACACATTTTTCTACCTTCATTGCAGCTACTTATAGCCAAATCCAAAGTATATAAGTAAAATTAATGTGGACAATTTTTGAATCACAGTCTTAAAAAGAAAAGTGCATGTCTTCTCATTCTTCTTTCTGACTACGATGGACTGAACATTTCTATCCCCCCCCCCCCCATCACATAGTACAGAGCTTATCTCAATGTGATAGTATTTGGAGGTGGGACCTTTGGAACGTGATTGGGTCATAAGGGTGATGTCTCATTAATGGGTCTCATTAAGTCCTTTATAAAGGTCTTATAACTTAACTCATTAAATGCCCTTATAAGAAGAGAGCAATCTGCAAGTTGTGCATAGGGAGAAGTTAGTCATTTGCAAACCAAAAAGTGAGCCCTTTCCAGACACTGAATCTGCCAGCACTTTGGTCTTGGGATTCCCAGCCTCCAGAACTGTGATAAATATATGTTTGTTGTTCATGCCACCCAGTTTATGATAATTTATTATAAGATCCAAAACTGTCTAAGATGTTTCCTGTCTGGGAATGAAGATATGACTGGATGTGGAGCAGCCATGTTGTATACAGATTTTAAAACTTACTAAGGATGTTACAAAAATGAATCTGTTTTGCTGACAATGTGAAAATACCTTATCAGTCATAGATGCCTTGAATTGCTTGCATTTATGAAAGAAAAATAAAAATCTATCTTACTTGACTTACTATTTATTAGGAATTTTGTCACATACGCAGAGTATATACCTAACTAAGAAATCCATATATTGGAAGTTTTTTTCCCTTGCTTAACATATTTCCACATTTATAGCTTCTATTTGGCCTATTTTTAAATGCATCTGCTTTTTGTGCCATTTATCTCTTATAGTAATTGATTTCTTTTTTTTCCTATTTCATTCAATTTAAAGCTACTTATTTTATAGTCTCTATGTCAGTCAAAGTTTGATCTGAGAAGCAGAACCACCAGATTTGTGTATAATAAGGGATTTGTTATAGGGATTTGCCTTATATGTATGTGGGAGCTGGTGGAAATGTCTTTGTGAGATTGTTGTTTCTGTTTCTGGTGCTGAGCCTGAAGTCATCAGAATAAGTAATGAAAGAAAGTAACAGTGAATGCAAATTGTGGGATGCAAAGACAAACTGAGACCTTCAAGAATAAAACAGAATCCTCCAAGACAGGCTAGAATCCATGTCCATCTTTCACTATTCCCAAGGGTCCAACTTCCACATTGGGGTGATCTGCAAGAGTTGCTGACACTGACCTGAGAAAAGACACACCTTTCTTAGAGGTGCTGAATAGGGATCAGCAGGTGCAGCATTTTCATGGGCCCAGGTACTACCTCACCCCCAACAAAGTGAGCCAGCCAACAAATGACCTGCTTGACCTGCAGCAGTGCCTAGTACCCAACAATGACCTCTGAAAACAAAATGATGATAGATCCCCCTTTGCTTTACCCTTTCAAATCTTATAGAAAACATCTCCCATGACCTTCACTAACAAAGGACTATGCTAGGAGGGGAATTCTAGGAAACACTATTTGAGTTTTGTTAACTTGTCATTGTTCAAATCTAGCATAGTCCCTGTATTAACCAGTCTCCAAGACTTCCATAATAGTCTTTGATTCCTGGTACTCATACCCCATTATACATTCCCACATTTAATAGAACTGGTTTGTATGACAAATGAGATATTTCAGAAGGAACCACTTGTAATTTTTGAGGTTATATCATTGAAGGCATCACACCAGACTCCTTGGTCTTTTTGTTGCTCATTCTGGGGGAAGCCAGCTTCCAAGTGGTGAAGACCCTCTCTGTACAGAGGACTATGGAGAAGAACTGAGGCCACTGCCAACAGTCAGTGCCAATTTGATGAACACATGAATTAGCCACCTGGGAAGCAGCTCCTCCACTCCTATCATCTTTGTATTATTTCAGATAGTCAGTCCTCAAGCCTGATGTGTGATATATGATAAATAATATAAGATATATGATATATAGTGTGCCAAATGACATAGGAGCAGAAACAAACCACCTTGCTGTACACTGCATGCATGACCCAGAGGATCTGTGAGACAAAATGATTACTATTGATTAAATCACAAAGCAACAGTTAAACAACACAATTTTTGTTCTTGATGCTGCTTTGACTGGATTCTTTCTTCTCATCTTCTCATGGTTTGTAATTTCGTAGCTTCAGTCCATTTTAGAAGGGCTTTATCTGAAATGAGACTAGGTATTTTAGTTTAAGATTGTTTTCCTTTCCAACAGGATGTTTTGCTTTCTTTTTTTCTTCAGGTACATGAGGGGATAGAGTCACTGATCTAAACTGATCTAAATATAACTGGACATCAATACTGCCAGTTTGAGGATTTCCAAATCATGTAAGTAATGTAAATTTCAACCCAAAATTCACATTAGGTAAAAAATCAACTGTTTTATTTCTATTTCCCTAGAAGAATTATCTGGGACAGTGGGACTTGTTATAGGTGAAGAATTTGGGGAGAGATCCCAGGAAGTCAGAATAAGAGAATAAAGACAGTAACCTAAAGGAGGATGTAATGCCAATAAAGTGTAAGAAGGCTGGAATCCATGAAATCTTAGAGTTGGAGGCAAATGGGGCTCAACTCTTTAGAGGATCTTCTGGGAAACAGTTTGAAATCTTCCTCATAATCTTCTCTTTAAAGGAAAGGAGATGAGACCTTTTTTTTTTTTTTTTTCTTAGCTCCCTGCTCCACTGATTGAAGATTGTCCAAAAGGTATTATAGGCTTCTGGAAAAACTAGGGGTAGAGTGCAATTACATGAGATAAAAAATCTGAGACATGCATAGAAATTGTCCATCACAGCTGCAGCTGAAATTGCAGCTGGACTCAAAGCACTTAATATAGAACCTCAAATGTATTGGCTATACCTTTGCTTAGGGAGATATTTTACCCACCACCCCCCCCAGATCTCAAGGCACAGTTTAGAAGTTTTCCCAAGCCAGTGGGAAAAATTATGATGTTTTTATTCCATCATTCCACTGAAGATCTGTCCAGCTTTTTCATAGACCCATGCTTTACATGGAAAACTCATTTCCAACTCACTGCCACCATCTCCATCTCCATCTCATATTTTTCTATGGATGTTGGAACATAGCTTCTAAAGTTCCTTGTCCCCTGGGAGTAAAGCTGAGGCATCTGCTCAGAAATTTATGACTCTAATTTTTCATTCCATCGTCAGTCTGAACTGCAGAGATTTTCTATAACCTTTTACTATACATATATGTGTTTCTTATCATTTTTATCTATCATTTTGGGTGTTTTGTCATTGTAAGATATGTTGATATCTAGTCAAACATATTAGCAAAATAGGAACCCCTCATCTTCTTGCTTGATTGCAGTGTGAAGTTGTCCGAGGAAAAAGATGCTAGCCTTTCCTATTAACTTCTAATCATCCTCCATGATGGAAAAAAGGATTTTGGCTACAGTGATCCTTGATTATATTTCTAAAAAATTACTTTTGGAAGTAATGGGTCTTCTGTAGTGGGGGTAGTGGCAGGCAGGAAGTAACTATTATTTTTGACAATGAAAGTAATTCCCCAATGTTTAGCCTAAGATAAAAACCATTCTTAATTTCAGGCTAACAGAAGTAAAACATTGCAGCAATCACCTAAATATTTCATGCCATAAGACATAAGTATATTTTGCCTATATTATGTAGCTATTTCACATTATTATTTATTTTTTGAGAGTAATGATAGAGAGGTAAAGTTGTCACATTCCACAAATTTCTATAATTGTAGACTAAATATATAAAATATTTAATATTCTTCTTTTGGGATATGAGCTAATGAAGCCTTTCTTTTTCTCCACTTCATTTTATCCTTGCCTGAGCCTCTTAGCAAGTGTCCACATCCCCCTCTTCTTTTTGTAGGGAATGAACCTTAGGTCTTCTGACTTTCTTTGAGAAGTTAGCTTATCTAAATTGGCAATCACAGTTGAGTCTCTCCTTTGAAGAAATGCACATGCTCTTCCTTGATCCTATAAATTGATGCAAATCCATTTAGCAGGATTTTTGTACCTCTTACTGCTTCCAAACGAGTCCTAATATTAAAAAATGGCCAGAAGTTCCTAAGACTGGCCATGCATTAAATATCCCTGGAAGGCAATTAAAAGTATTCTTTACTCCTTAAAAGAATTAGCATTTACAAGGATGTGGGTCAAGTACTTGTAATTTTTACAAACTTTTCCAGGGGACACATATAAATTCAGTTTAGTCCTGATTCTTAGATTGTCAGTGAGAACCACAAAATTAGAATAGGCCAATTATTGTCTTCTAGGATTTAGATAAAATCAGGTAGGTTTTCTAAAATTAGAGATTTTTCTACCTATTTAATGTATCTTTGTATAATGCACTCTGGAATAAACAAGGGAACTATAGCTTAGAACAATGGAATGAAAATTGCATTGTCAAAAAGGGTCGAATCATTAAGAAAAACTAAATTGTTCAGAAGAAAAGAATCATGAGTATTTTTAGACAAAGCAGTTAATTTGCTATTTTATCTCTGCAGTGGTAAGACAGAAAGAAAATTATTTTAAATTAGGCAAGAACAGGAGGAAATACTTCCCCAGAGTAAAACCTGTGGGTTAATATCCCTTCATTTTTATATGATCAAAGTGGTTTTACCTCTAGGCATAGCACATGCATTTTACTTTAGAATTAAATGCTTTCATATTTTTTATTTTATTTGAGGTTTAATTAAGATACATCAGCTGTGTATATTTAAAGTCTAAAATTTGATAATTTCTGACATACAGCTGAGAAATCATTGCCATAATCAATATAATGAACATATTAATCACCCTGAAAGTTTTCTTTGCCTTTTTTCCTTTAATTAATTAATCTACTAATTAATTAATTTATTTATTGGTATTGAGGATTGAACCTAGGGGTATTCTACCTCCAAGCTACCACCCCTATCCCCATACTGAGGTTCTCAAACATGCAATCCTATCTCTGCCTCTGAAATACTAGGATTTCAAGTGCGTGTCACCACAACTGGCTTCTTCCTGTTTCTTTATAATTCCTTCCTCCTACCTATTCAGGGCCTTCCACAGGTAACTACTGACCTGCTTGATGTCATTATAGATGAATTCCCATTTTTTCAAATTTTATATAAATGGAATTATGCAATATGTTACCCTTCTGCCTAGCTTCTTTCATTTAGTGTATTTATTCTTAGATTCATTCATGCTGATGTTTGTGCCTGTAGTTCATTCTGTTATTACTGAGTAGGATCCTTTGTATTGGCGTATTACTAGTTGTTCTTCAGTTCATCTAGTGATGGACAATTCCAGTTTGGGTCTGTTATCATAAGGCTGCTATGAACACTCATGTACAAATATTTGAATTAATACATACTGTGTATGTGTATGAATATTTTATTTGTGTAAATACCTATGAGTGAATGGCTGTATCATATAATAGACGTTTTGGTTTTCTTTCCTATTTTTTAAGAAGCTACCAAACTGTTTTCCAGTGCAATTATATCATTGCCTAATGTCACCATCAATGCATGAGAGTTCCAGTTCCTTCATATTCTCAGAAGCAATGTACATAGTCACTCTTTTGTTGTAGACCTCTAACAGGAATGTGGTGATATCCCACTGTGGTTTTCATCTGTACTCCCCTAATAATAGATAATGTCTACTCTCTTTCCACGTGCATATTTGCCATCTATGTATCTTCTTTAGAAAAGGGTCTATTGAAATCCTTTCCCACTTTTTGGGCCTTTTTATTATTGAATTTTAAATTCATATATATATATATATACATATATATATAGGAGTATATATATATATTTACATAGTCTGAATACTTAAAATTATAACTAATACACAAAAATACATATACAAGCCACATATAATTTTTCATTGTAATCTCTAGCTTGTCTTTTATTGCTTTTAAAACTGTCCTTTAAAGCACTAATAATTTTCATTTTGATGAAGTCTAATTTATTAATTTCATGGATCATTTCGATGTCATATGTACCCAAAGACACATAAATTTACTTTTATGTTTTCCTTTAAAAAGTTTATAGTTTTATATTTTACATTTAACTGTGATTTATTTCGTGTTAATTTTTCTATATTATGTGGTGTGTAGGCAGAAGTTCATTTTATTGGTGGTGGGGATAGAGGAGATACTGACTTTAGGCTGTGTCAATACCGGTTGTTGAAGAGACTATCATTTCTCCATAGAAATGCTTTCATCATTGTCAAAAAATTAGTGGGCCATTTTTGGACGTATATTCTAATCCTCTAAACTATTTTTATCTTTATGTAAATACCACATCTTAATTCTCTAGCTTTAAGCACATTGAAGTTGCACAATCCTATAATCCCAGTACTTGGGAGGCTGAGACAGGAGAATCACAAGTTCAAGGTCAGCCTCAGCAACTTAGGGAGACCTTGTTTCAAAATGAAAAGTAAAATAGAGTTGGGAGTTTACCTCAAAATATAATGACCCCGGGTTCAATCATCAGTAACACACACACACACACACACACACACACACACACACACACACACACAAATTAATTTATTAAATTCTTCTGCTTTGTACTTTGGAATCAGTATTTGTGGGTTTTTGTTGTTGCTCCTTTTCTTGAATGTGCTTTCACTGGTGCATTATAGTCTCACATCATAATGTAAATCATGTTGACAATGGCATACATGGGTTCTTTTTCAAAGTTATTCTGATCATTCTACTATTCTAGTTTCTTTTCATTTTCATATGAATTTTAGAATCAGCTTATATTTTAATTTCTACCAAAAAAGACATCTAGGATTGTGATTGAGATCATTGGATAATATGGAATCAGTAGATGAATTTTGGAAGAAGTGTTATTTGAACAATATTACATAGCTTGGCTCATGAGCAAAATATGAGACCATTTACTTAGGTCTCCTTTAATTTCCTCCAGAAATGTTTTATTTTTAGAGTTCATCATTATGGTTTTGCACACCTTTGGTTATATTCATTTTATGTAATGATACCTTGTGATGCTATTGTAAATTTTATCTTTTATGTATTTGATACCTTGTGATGCCATTGTAAATTTTATCGTTTAAATTTCATTTTTCTTTTCTGATTGCTATAATGTGGTAATAAATTCATATATTTCAAATCAGTCTTTTACCCTGTCTAAGCTCACTTACTAGATTTCAAAATTTGCTAGATTTTATAAGATTGTCTATATAGATGAGTAGATCATCTCCTAATAAGCACAGTTTAATTTTTTTCCTTTTAAGTTGCAGCCTTTAATTTTATTTTCTTATCTTTTTTCATTGGCTAGAAATTCCCGTGCAATATTACAGACAAATGGGAGCCATTCTTGTTAACTGATTATAGAGAAAAAGTACTCACTCTTGCAATTAACTATGATATCAGTTGTAGGTTTTATTGACTATAGGTTTATAATTATATAGATCTGTGTTTACTTGCTGTGTTTCTTACAATGTCTTTGTTCCTTTGGTGTTAGAGTAATGCTTGACCTATAGAGTGAGTTGAGAACTATGCTAGACTTTTCTTTGTGGGGAAGTTTTTAATTCCATGTTCAATTTATTTAGTAGATATAGAACTACTCAAGTTATCTATTTCTTTTTTCTTCAATAATCTTTGGTAGTTTGTGGCTATTGAGGAATTTCCCTGTGCTATTGAAATTGTTGAATTTATTGACATAACATTGTTCCTAATATTCCCTTACTATCCCTTAATATCTACAAAATTTAATTCGTTCCATTGTTCCATTGTTAATTCATGCTCCCCCCCTCCTCTCTCTCTTCCTGGATAGACTGGTTAAGAGTTCAGTCCTGTTATAAATCTAATCAACTTAATATACTCAGTCTGGTTTTACACATGAGCACAGCATAATCAATGCATGGTAGAATGTTTAGAAAATTCAGACCCGAGTCTGATCAGGAAGTTCACCATATCTGCTCAGGAGAGGAGGAATCTGAAGCTTGGAATGAAGTAGCTTATTAGTGCTGGGATCTCATCTTGCTGACCTGTCCAGTTTTCAGACCTTACTCACATGCTATACAGAATGATCTATGAAAGATGTTTACTTCTTCAGAATCAGGGCTTGTCTGGTTCCTCATCTGATTAATGGTATGTAGGGCCATGGTTCCTAAACTTAAGTCTGTGGCTGTGATTCCATGAGGTTGATAAATAAAATATAGACAGGGAGAGTTTAGTTCAGTAGTTGCTTTTGAGAGTTTGAAAAATATTTGTATTAAGAGATGAGTCATTATTTATAAACAGGTCCCAATACAAAGTCCAATGTTCAGGAATATAAGTACTGAATTAATCTCAAATGAGATATGTATTAGCAGAAGTAAACAAACATTTTAGAGAATAGTATTGAGGTCTGCAAAGGGGGTGATATGGTTGGCTGTCTGTATTCATGGATCCTATCAACTGGGTATCAAAAATATTTTTAAAAATGTATCTGTACTGAGTATGTGCATGCACACTTCTCCTCCCATCATTGTGTCCTAAGCAATATAGTATGGCAATTATGATATTTACATTGTACTTGTTATTATAGATAATCTAGAGATGATTTAAAGTATTTAGGAGTATATGTATAGAGTATATGCGAATAATGAATCATTTTTAAAGAGTCTTGTGCACCTGCAGATTATGGTATCTTTAGGAGTCGTGGGACCAATCCCCTGTAGATCCTAAAGGATAATTTTAGTGAAAAATACTTCCAGAGACTGATTAGTAGAGAAGTAAAGAGAAAAGATAAAGCTCTAGTAAGTGGGGATTGAACCACTAGAGACCAGAAAATCTCACTTAACCTTAAGAGATTTAGAAGGTGGGCAGGGAAAGAAAGGCTGACAGTATTAGCTCCTAATTCCTTGGCAGGTATTCCTGTAATGATGGGACAGGAATGTATGGCCACCCATACTGGATTAAGCTATAAGCAAACCCTAGGGAAAGCAGAAGAAGAGAAATTTAGTCAGACATAAAGAAATAGGCTTTAGAAGTTAATGTGAAAGAACATTGCAATATTTTAAAGGGTTGGCAAGGTTATATAAGATTTCTGGTATTGTCCTTTCTTAGTAAAAGTGAAGGGACAGATTCAGTAATTTTTAGAAGTTCTTCATGGCCTGAATGTTTCACCTACACTTCTAAAATACTTAAAGACATGTTCACCTCAATGAATAATAAAGTATTGTAACATTTTCCTTGCTTAATTTTGGCATCACAAAATTATTTTGGTTTGAGTATGGCATTAATTATAAGTTTCTATTATCTACTTGAAATTACATTTTGACCTTGCATACACACACTTTATAATAGAATGTATTTTTAAGCAAACCTATCTAATCAAATCATAGAAACAA
>PVLC010044735.1:0-12066 GCA_004027655.1 Graphiurus murinus | reverse complement strand
TGTGGTACTGGGGAGTGAACCCGGAGGCATTCTACCTTTGAGCTACACCCCCAGCCTGATTTTATATCTTATTTGGAAACAGGGTCTTGCTAGATTGAAGAGAGTCTCACTGCTTGCTGAGGCTGTCCTCAAACCTGTGATCCTCCTGTCTCAGCCTTGTCCCAAGTACTGGGATTACAGGTGTGCGCCACTATGCCTGGCCAGTTTTGTCTTTTAACTTTCTGGTATTAGAATAACTAAGTCCATATACTTTACCATTCCTAGTTCTCTCTCCTATTTTCAAGTGTAGTTGTATTGTGAAGTTTTTGTTTCTATATCAGTCTTCTTAATAAATTCAGATAGCATGCTTTTGTTTCTTATTCTTTCAACTATACACCTGTGAAACTTATGCATATTATGTAAATATGCTGGGCCAATACGATACAAATGGTGGTATTTTCTTCCTTATAGAGCTCTTTCTGGAATTTCTTTAATTACCCCTTTCCCCTTTGGATTGTGCACCTTCATTGCAACTCTATTTTATTCCAACTCCTAAGCATAATACCAGATCTGCAAACCTTCTTTGTTCAAGATTCGTCTCCCAGGCTTGTCTTCTTGCCTATTCTACTCCGGCTGATTACTTTTCTGGCCTCTGTATACCATTCCATACAGCCTCCCTTCATTTCTTTTGCTTATTGGTACTTATTTCATAGCATTCTGCGTGTGTGTCTCTGTGTGTGTGTGGTAGCTTCTTTAATCTCTGAGGATGTAAATTACAAGTTTTTATCCTGTTCCTGCATTTTAAATTTCATTATCTAGTATTTTAAGGTGATGATTGCATACACAGACACACACATGCCTGTGTGTGTGTGCATACACGCATATACATACATATATATGTGTGTGTCTGTGTGTATATATATATATATATACACATATATATGATTTTTAAAGTGAGATGCATATCTTGCATATGGTAAAATACAGGGGGGTTTTGTGTTACTGGGCATTGAACCCAGGGGCCCTCTACCACTGAGCTACATCCCCGACCTTTTTTTATTTTTTATTTCTAAGTTGCAGAGGCTGACCTTGAATATGTAATCCTCCTGCTCCAACCTCCCTGATAGCTGGGATTACAGTTATGCACTACCAAGCCTGGCAACCTAATTATATTTAAGAATGAGATAACAGAAAAGTTGATTTGGACTTTTCTATACATAGGTACGGCTGTTGCTAGCAAATTTTTGCTCCAAGACAGAGTCTTTACTTGGAAGACTTCTTGAACCCTGTGGTCTTAGAACCCAGATATGCTTGTGGCTTGGCTGCAGCGTGCTAATAGGTATTATGAGCTATAATGAATATTGCTTTGCTCATCAATCACCAGTTCTTCACCTGGGTTTCCTCATTCAGAAATTCGCTGAAATCAATGATGGCCTCTGTTTACTGTTATTGTGGGTTCAGAGCCCCTTATTTTGTTCTTGGTTACTTGATCATGTCAGAGGGTTGGATCATATGATTTCTCAAGTATAGTAATAGAAATTTATAACCAGGTGTGGTAGCACATGCCTAGTAATCCCAGTACTTGGGAGGTTGAGAGAGGAGGATCACTTGTTTGAGGACAACCTCAGCAGTGTAGTGAGATTCAGCAACCTAATGAGACCCTGTTTCAAAAAAATACAAAGTGCTGGGAGTGTAGCTCAGAGGCAGAATGCCCCTGGGTTCAATCTCCAGTAACACAAAAATAAACTAAATTTGTGCAGTCGGACTAGTGCTTTATGTGAATAGAAGGAAATAGACCATGTGCAGAGAAGTCTCTATGAAATCTAAGCTCCTAATTGGCCTCGTTTTTGTTCAGGTAAGTAGTGCTTCATATAGTTACCATTGATAAATCATTTAGTAGACTGTTATAGCAAGAATTTAATCAGTCCTCGTTTCTACTACTGGTTCTGCTAGTTCAGTCACTTCAAATACTTAATACATTTCTCCAGCTTCACTTAAGAAATTGGCAAGCCAGGCGTGGTGGTGCATGCTTATAATACCAGTATTTGGGAGGCTGAGACAAGAGGATTGCAGGTTCACAGCCAGCCTTAGCTACTTAGGCCCTGTTTCAAAATAAAGAATAAACAATAAGGCTGGGGGTGTAACTCAGAAGTAGAATGCCCCTGGGTTCAAGCCCAGTACCATAAAAAAAAAAAAAATGCAGTTCAATTTCAAATATATGACAAATGAGAAAACAGGAATTTTAGGTTAGTGCTTAACTTAAGAGAACAAAGTGGGCCTGTTAAAAAGTTTAGATGTCGCCGGGAGTGGTGGCGCATGCTTGTAATCCCAGAATTTGGGAGGCTGAGACTGGAAGATGCGGATTCGTGGCCAGCCTCAGCTGCTTAGTGAGGCCCTCCGCCTTAATGAGACCTTGTTTCAAAATAAAGAATAAAAAAATAGGTCTGGAGCTATAACTCGGAGGTAGAATGCCCCCAGGTTCTATCCCTAGTACCGCAAAAAAAAAAAAAGTTTAGATGTCTTTAAGAATTAAAGTTGCTAGGTGTCGTGGTGTAGACTTAATATAATCTCAGTATTTGGGAGCCTGAGACAGGAGGATCACAGGTTTGCAGCCAGCTTCGGCAACATGAGAAACAGCCCTTGGTTTTTATTATATGATTTTTACTACCTTTAAGGATGTTTTTAATCACTTGGAAAATAAATTCTGTGAAAGATTTGAGTGGAGTGAATTAAATGTCAGAATAAATCACCCTTTCCTTACTGTTGTGAAATATCTTTATTATATACTAAATTTTGTGCCAGGCATGGTGGTGCACCCTTGTAATCCCAGCATTTGGGAGGCTGAGACCAGAGGATCTAGGTTTGCGGCCAGCCTCAGCTACCTAGTGAGGCACTCTACAACTTAGTGAGACCCGGTTTCAAAATAAAGAATAAAAAATAGGGCTGGGGGTGTAGCTCGGAGGTAGAATGCCTCTGAGTTCAATCCCTAGTACTGCAAAAATAAAAAAAATAAAAAATAAATAAAAATAAATTTTGTGTGTATATTCATTTCTGGACTTTTGATGGTACAGGGATTAGATGTTTACTTTGCTCCTCTGCCATACTACAGTAGTGGGAGGATTTTTTTTAACCAGAAGCATTATGGTTGACGTGGCAATTTGCTGGGAAATTAGTGTCCCAGAAATAAATGTTTTCCAAGCCAGGTGTGGTGGCACACGCTTGTAATCCCAGCATTTGGGAGGCTGAGACCGGAGGATCCCGGTTCGCGGCCAGCCTCAGCTACCTAGTGAGGCACTCCGCAACTTAGTGAGACTCGGTTTCAAAATAAAGAATAAAAAATAGGGCTGGGGGTATAGCTTGGAGGTAGAATGCCCCTGAGTTCAATCCTCAGTACTGCAAAAAAAAAAAAAAAGAAATGTTTTCCAGATGTTGATGCTCATGAGAAATAACTTTTGGTTTGCCTTTTGTGTAATTATTATACCAAGGTCTCACTAGGTTTACATTGTGCCTTGTAGTAAGTACTTTATATTATCTAATTTATAATAATTTGATCCTATATACTTTATAATTTATCTTAACATATTTAAAATTTTCCAGCTGTTTTCCTGTTGCAGTAACTTAGCACAGAAACTACTAGCTAAAAATGAATAAAATAGAGGAAATACATATAATCAGAAAATGGACATAAAAGATTTCAGAGTTGTTTGATGGTATAACCAATCATCATGTAAATGACCTAAAGATGCAATTTGGTGTGTGTGTGTGTGCATGTGTGTGTTTGTATGCTACTAAGGATTGGACCCAGACCCCTCTACCACTGAGCTACATCCCCAACCCTTTTTATTTTTTTGCTTTGAGACGAGGTTTCACTAAGTTACCAAGGCTGGTCTTGAATTTGGAATCCTTCTGCCTTTCCCTCCTGAGTTGCAAGGATTGCAGGCATGCACTACCACACCAAGCATTTTTATTAAATGTTTTGTTTGTGGTGGTTTAAATGTGTGTATGTTTTAAATATTTTACTACAGAAACATCCTGTTTCTGTTTTATCTCCTTCCTGTCCCTCTCTTCTTGGGTATGGGGTATTGTTTTATTTCAGTGCAAATCCTGAATATCATTATCTCTGGTGTAGTCTAGTAAGTATATCTAACAGGAAAGGTCATTTATAAAAAATACTGTCACATCGGGCACTGGGTGCATACCTGTAATCCCAGCTATTCAGGAGGCTGAGGCAGGAGAATCACAAATTTGTGGATAGCTTGAGCAACCTAGCGAGATCCTGTCTCTAAATAAAAAATAAAAAGAGCTGGGAATGTAGGTTAATGGTAGAACACCCTTGGGTTTAATCCCCAGTAACTAGCACACACAATTGTCACAATACCATTGCCATGCTCAACAACTAATAATAATTCTTAATCCCATTAAATACCCAGTTGGTGTTTAATTTCCCCTAATTGGTGTCTGAATATCTTTTTATAGTTGGTTGTTCAAATCACAATCTAATCAAGGTCCACACATTGCATTAGGTTAATATGTTCCTTAAATCTTTTTAGTTATTATTTTGATGCCACTTATTGAGGGTCATTAGGTTTATAGAATTTCCAGAGGCTGGTTTTTGCTTATTGAATTTTAGGGATTCCGTGGATCTAATTCCTTCATTCCCCTTAAATAATTAAATCTAGAGGCATGATAAGAGTCATGTTAAGAGTTTCTGGCAAGAATATCTCTAAGTGATGTTGTGTAACTCCTAATTTACCTTATCTGGAAGCACATAATGGGATAACCCATAGTAGTACATTGTAATATATGATAGATTGGTCCTTGATTTTTATTTTATTTTTTATTTTTTATTTTTTACTTTTTGGGGTACTGGGGATTGAACTCAGGGGCATTCTACCTCCGAGCTATACCCCCAGCCCTAATTTTTATTCTTTATTTTGAAACCGAGTCTCACTAAGTTGCGGAGTGCCTCACTAGGTAGCTGAGGCTGGCGGTGAACCCGGATCCTCCGGTCTCAGCCTCCCGAATGCTGGGGTTACAATTGTGCGCCACCACGCCCAGCTTCATATTCTTTTCATTAATAAAAGATTAATATGTTAAACTTCATTTTATAGATGAATTATAGCCTATGAAAGTCATAACCTTTATGCTATATATCCCTAAAGATATGTAGACATATCTTTATATATAGTATATTGTCTAGTAGTTCTTAGAGTTTTCTGGACCACATATAACTTTGGAAATAAAATTCAAGATGTGGCCCTTGTCCCTGGAAAATATCCTTGTATGCTTATACAAAATTTGGCAATTCATTTCAGGAGATTTAAAGACACCTTGCGCTGTTTTCATTCATCTAGGAACTCCAGTTAAAGACCTTCCTTGGCTTATTTTTTAGTCTTTATCCTTTCCTTCTACCCTGGCTTATTCCTTCTTATTTCCGTTCTACCAGGTATCCAAGATGTCGTCTGAACTTACTCATCTGTCAATATATTTTGTAATGAGTAAAATTTGACTATACTTTGTCAAATTAAGTGCCAGATCTTTTACTTGATGTACCTCTATATTTTAGGGTTTTTTGTTTGTTTGTTTTTGTTTTTGCACTGAGGTAGTAGTATTGGCTAGATCATCTGACTTCTTATATTTTCTGCTCCTCTTCCTAGCAATCTGCAGAGCGCTGTGTAAGCACATTGCTGGATCTAATCCAGACGAAAGTAAATTATGTGGTTCAAGAGGCAATTGTTGTCATCAGGGATATCTTCCGCAAGTACCCAAACAAGTATGTCCAAATCCTTCTAACCTTCTTCCTTAAATCATTTAGGAAATGATTGAGTAAGGTGCCTTGAAATTGGATAAATATGAATTATTCTTTTTAATGTAACTGGCTGTAATAAGATACTTTCTTAAAAATTATTCATATCTAAAGTGGCTTGCATAGAGCCGGGCGTGGTGGCGCATGCTTGTAATCCTAGCATTCGGGAGGCTGAGACCAGAGGATCCGAGTTCGCGGCCAGCCTCAGCTACCTAGTGAGGCACTCCGCAACTTAGTGAGACTCGGTTTCAAAATAAAGAATAAAAATTAGGGCTGGGGGTGTAGCTCGGAGGTAGAATGCCCCTGAGTTCAATCCCCAGCACTCCCCCCCCCCAAAAAAATAAAGTGGCTAGCATAGTAAGTTTTCATTCTGCTTTATTGCTTTTAGAAGAAATGATGCCCTTTCTGAATATGCACTCTCTATTGGCATAGATTAAAGTTAGCATATCAGAGCTGGGTGTGGTGGCACACACTTGTAATCCCAGTAGGAGGAAGGTTGAGGTAGGAGGATCACAGGTTCTTAGCCAGCCTCAGCAACTTAGTGAGACCCTCTGCACCTTAGTATGACCCTGTCTCCAAAAATAAAATAGAGTTGGGGATGTAGCTCAGAGGTACTCAGGGTAGAGTGCCTCTGGGTTTGATCCCTAGTACAAGTGTCTGATTCTTTGATAGCAGAGTTACCACTGAATAGGAAACCTAAAATATATTACATGTAGTCTGGTCCTGCCTGTTATGTAGACATAATTAATTATTGTGCATTTCTGCCTCTGAGAAATGTTTCAGTTTGAATGATAAATCATATGGCTATTCTTCCACAAAAGCTTAGGAAGCTGTACTGTTCACTTTGCATGTAACTTGCTACTTTGTGGAAAATTATAGATAATGTAAGCTAAATCCATTTTGCCATGTAACCATAGAGATAGGTCTTGCTCAAGCTTGTGATTAGTGTAGTCTTTAAAGACAGTGTTAAATGAACTGACTTGCAGTAAATTAGCTTAGTGGTAGGATAAAAAATTAGTAGAAATATTTTGACAAAGTAATGGTTTACTAAGCTATACAGATGTATGTGCGTGTGTGCGCACACACATACATTGTAGAAATGGTATTTTTGGAAAGAGAATCATAAACTTTTACCACTCTCTTAGGAAAAAGGAGAGTCAAGTTTGTAAACTTTTTAAAATAAGGGTAGATGTAATCCCAGTACCTCAGAGGCTGAGGCAGGAAGATCATAGGTTTGAAGCCAGACTCAGCAACTTAGTGAGGCCCTCTGCAAATTAATGAGACACTGTTTCGAAAAATGAAAAATAGTGCTGGGAGTGTAGCTCAGAGGTAGAATGCCCCTAGGTTCAATCCCTAGCACCCCCAAAATAAAAAAGATTCAATTGTGAATTTCAGTGTAATTGGTAGATAAATGTGTTTGATTTGTGTTAATGTGGGATTATTACAGTTTACTTTTGAGAAGGCAGTTGAGAGCCTGATTTAATTGGTGGAAGTAGGGCAGACAATTAAGTGTACTATTCAAGTCACCCAAATCTAACTTATTATATGGTGTCATTCCGGTGTTTAAAATTATATTAAGCAAGCAAATGGATTTAACATGGTAAACAGGAGAAACTATAGATATGTAAAAATTTTTAAAAGTACTTGAATTACTTTTTTCTTTGAAAAACTATGTCAGTAGTGTGTGTGCCTTAAAGAGAAAGAACAAAATGGCTTCTTTTCTCAAAAAAAGGAAAAGAAAGAAAGATGAAATAAGGGAACAAAATGACTATTCCTAGTATGATACTGTTTTCTAACTCCATTTTCCTAAAATTAATGTAATGTTTCTGTTTCTTTCTACCATGAACACAAAAATGACATAATAGAAAAATTATCTGATCTAGTTATAAAAAAGATTGTTAGTAACACAGATAGTAGTGTTATCTCACTTCACAGGTTGATTTGTCTTTTCAAAAAAGAATATCTAAGCCAGGCGTGGTGGCGCACGCTTGTAATCCCAGCATTTGGGAGGCTGAGACTGGAGGATCCGGGTTCTGGGCCAACCTCAGCTACCTAGTGAGGCATTCCACAACGTAGTGAGACCCTGTTTCAAAATAAAGAATAAAAAATAAGGCTGAGGGTGTAGCTCAGAGTTAGAATGCCCCTGAGTTCAATCCCCAGTACCACACACACACACAAAAGAATATCTGATGAGTTTTTTAGGATGTAGTTATTAAAACATAATTGAAGGGAAATTTAAGGCATTCATAATCTTCTGACTTTAAGCCCATACATTTTCTTGAATAAAAGCCTTTATAATTCAGTAGTTTGATTTAGAATCCCTTTAGCCTCCACTATTAAAAGCAGTTCTTAGCTTTGTCCTTGGTAACCATAGTCTATTTTGTTGTATTAGGTATGAAAGTATTATTGCCACTCTCTGTGAGAACTTAGACTCTCTGGATGAGCCAGATGCTCGCGCAGCTATGATTTGGATTGTGGGAGAATATGCTGAAAGAATTGACAATGCAGATGAGTTACTAGAGAGCTTCCTGGAGGGTTTTCATGATGAAAGTACCCAGGTAAGTTCTCATCTGTCCTATTTCCTAGATCTCTTTGGGAAGATATCAGAAAAAGTAAAAGCTAGGGTGTTTCTTTCGTGTGTGTGTATGTGTGTGTGTGTGTGTGTGTGTGTGTTTCTATATATAGTATGTTTATTTTTCCCCCCAAAGGGATGATCCTGTTTCAGCTGTGCTGATTCTTAGTATAACAAACCTATGTAACGTAGGCCAGTGGTTCTCACATTTTAATGAGCATTAGAAACACCTGGAGGGTTTCGTAACACACAGGTTGCTGGGCCTCACTCCCAGAGTCTGATTCAGTAAGCCTGAGAAGGCTGTACCTGTTTGCATTTCTTACAAAATTCAGGGTGATAGTGCTACTGGTGTTGCTGGTCCAGAGCCACACTTCCACAGCAGCCGGTTTACAGAAGCAATCACCTTTTTATTATTTTATTATTTTATTTATTATTTTATTAAGGATAATTGCATATTCTTCTTAATAACGGCTATGGCTCCTAACAGCAGGGATTTTCACATGGGGTTCTGGTGAGGTTTGAAAAGATTTCCCTGTGGATGGTGAAACTCCTTCCCATCTTCTTTCCCGCTCCCGTACCAAAATTAGAGCCACAGGCCCAGAGAAGCACACAAAGCACTGAGTCCTTTCCCTGTGACATTTTACTCACACCATGTAGAAGTCGTGAGTTTTCTATTATAGTAATTTTAATAGGCTTAATACAGAGAATACTTTTAAGTCAGTAACTTTGTGGTTCAGCAGTCCACTTTTTGTTTGTTTGTGGTGCTGGGAATTGAACCCAGGGTCTTGAGCATGCTAGTCAAGTATTCTACCACTGAGCAACATCCCTAGCCCAAATCCTATCTGGCTCTTGCCCTAGTATGACCGATGATTTCATAATTTCCCAAAATTTTAGCCTTTGGTAGAAATGAATAATAAAAGACCTGGTTAGAAACCAGTTTTATCACTGCCAGTATGTTACGGTATTCTTTTAAAAATATAGATAATAATCTGGCCCAGAAACAAGCCAGTTTGGGTGCCAAAATGCAATTTGAGGATAAGATCCTAGTAAGTTTTCAATTGAATACCTTCGTATTTCAAAAGAATACCTTTGGCTGTTATTGTTAATACTGACTGAGTTTTAACTTTTGTCTCTTTAACCAAAATAAAAAAGGCCCCGTAGTAATTTGTAGGTGGGGAAAACCACATTGGAGGTGATGCCAGGAAGTAATTCAGATACCTTTATATTGCTTTCTCACATTTTGTCTGTTTAGGTGCAGCTTACTCTGCTTACTGCCATAGTGAAGCTGTTTCTCAAGAAACCATCAGAAACACAGGAGCTAGTCCAGCAGGTCTTAAGTTTGGCAACACAGGTAAGAAAAAGGGGAAAAGTGAGATTGAGGTTCATTTGTCTTGTTTAAATTACACTTAAATTTTCCTGCAGGAAATTATGAAACTCTTTCCAAGGAGTTTCATTTAGGGAGATTTTTTTTTTTTTTTTTTTTTTTTTTTTCAGTACTAGGGGTTGAACCCAGGGGCATTCTATCTCCAAGCTACACCCCCAGGCCCTATTTTTCATTATTTTGAAACAGGGTCTCACTAAGTTGCAGAGGGTCTCACTAAGTATCGGAGGCTAATCCCGAACCTGTGATCCTCCAGTCTCAGCCTCACAAGTACTGGGATTACAGGCGTGCACCACCACGCCCATCTTCATTTAGGGAGATTTTAACTGAAAGAAGTACAGTCTCTGTTTAGATCCTGTTAAATATTAAAACAATGTTTTAAAATATGTTCCCCTGAATTGCAGCTGGTTGGTATAGCTTTTAAATGAAGTGGGTGCCTCCAGTTTTATGATAATTCATAGAAACTTAGATTCATAGTGGATGTACGAATGTGAGAATGATATCAAGTCTGATAGTGCCTCCTTCTGCGTGACTTTAGCTTTCACATGCAGGGATGGTAGATGCCTCAGTAAGGCTCATGTCTCTTCCAGAATGATTGGAGATAATTATAAAGTGCTTCTGCTGCTACCCTGAATTTTTTTAATATTTTTGGCCCTCGTTGAAATTATGTGATTTGTGTGTGTGTGTGTGTGTGTGTGTGTGTGTGTGTGTGTGTGTGTGTTACTAGGGATGGAACCCAGGGGCATTCTACCTCTGAACTATACTCCCAGACCTATTTTATCTTTTTACTTGGGAACAGGGTCTCACTAAGTTGCAGAGGCCCTCACTAAGTAGCTGAGGTTGGTCTTGAACCTGCGATCCTCCTGTCTCAGCCTCCCAAGTACTGGGATTACAAGCGTGTGCCACCACGCTCGGCTTTTGTGATATTTTTGATCAGAAAGAAAGAAGTTCAAATGGATTCTAATTTTAGGACTATGACAACTGGTCTTAAAGATTGGGTCACCATTTTGGATGCACAGGAATAATTACTTTTTCTAGTATAATCATTGGTCCATCATGATTTAGTGATATTCTTAATTGAATTTGAGAACAGGCTAGCTTCGTTAGTCTGTCAGAGTTGAGATGTGTATCTACACTTGGAATCTGATTCAGATATTCAGTTTACCACTATTTTTTCATCTCTTTATAATGGTATTTTATCAAAATTTAAAGTCCTAGCCAGGTGTGGTGGCGCACTGTAATCTCAGTACTTTGGAGACTGAGACCAGAGGATCCGGGTTTGCGGCCAGCCTCAGCTACATAGTGAGGCACTCCGTAACTTAGTGAGACCCTATTTCAAAATAAAGAATAAAAAATAGGACTGGAAGTGTAGCTCGGAGATAGAATGCCCCAAGGTTCAACCCCCAGTACCATAAAAAAAAAAAAATTTAAAGTCCTTTTATAGAGCTTTGTCTAGTTCTTAGCTGTCATTTTCATATTAATTTTATACCTTTTAAAATTTTATTTGTAATAGCTCTTTGAAATCTTATCTGTATTGAATTGAATATTCTACATTTCAATGTCTAGACCCTTGATTAATTTGGGTTATTTGTATTTCTGTTAAGATGAATTCAAAGCAATTTCTTTGTGTGTGTGTGTGTGTGTGTGTGTGTACTTTTTCATGTTTTAATTTTAAATTTTTATACTTTTATTGGTGCATTGTAATTATATGGCATAGTGAGAGTCAAAATGATACATTCATATATTGTACATATCACTTGGTGTATATCCTGCTCCTTTCCCTGATTTTAATTTACTTTTTTTTTTTTTTTTGGTGGTGCTGGAGATTAAACCCAGGGGCATTCTACCTCTGAGCTATACCCTCAGCCCTTTTTGTTTTTTATTTTGAAACAAGGCCTTGCCAAGTTGTTGTAGCTCTCACCAAGTTACCAAGGCTGGCTTTGAACCTGCAATTCTTGTTTCAGTACTGGAATTACAGGCATGCACCACCATGCCTGGCTTAATTTAAAATTTTTAAGACTATTATACCTGGCTTAATTTCAAACTCCTAAGTGGCTATATAGAATGACAGAATTATAGCAGTCTACATTCTGCTAAAATAATTTCTAAGCACACAAACAACAACAAATGCTGGCGAGGGTGTGGAGAAGTGGGAACCCTAATACATTGTTGGTGGGATTGCAAATTAGTGCAACCACTTTGGAAAACAGTATGGAGGATCCTCAGACGAATGGGAATGATCCTACCATATGATCCAGCAATACCTCTACTGGGTATCTACCCCAAAGAAAGGAAACCAAACTATCAGACCAACGCATGTGTATCTAT
>PVLC010044734.1:0-12004 GCA_004027655.1 Graphiurus murinus | reverse complement strand
CACTAGAATTCAGTGTTAGTTATCATCTTCATACATTACCATCATCATCACTATTATTGTAGAAGATACAAGTGGAAAAAAATTTTCTCTTGATGAAAGAGCAGACATCTAGGGCTGGGGATATAGCTGAGTGGTAGAGTGGTTGTCTAACACTTGCAGACCCTGGGTTCCAGCATCATACACATACATACACCACACATACACACACACACACACACACACACACACACACACACACCCTTAAAACTTTTATAGAAAGTTATTCTCTATCAAAAAACAATGATCTAAGCCAGGCATGGTGGCACACACTTGTAATCCCAGTACTTGGGAGGCTGAGACTGGAGGATCCAGTATACTTAGTGAGGCACTCCACAACTTAGTGAGACCCTGTTTCAAAACAAAGAATAAAAAATAGGACTAGGTCAAGCAAATTTTCTTGAGTCATAAAACCATAATCCTTTAGGGTCATATATTTACTTTCTAAAAAGTGGGAGGGTCTTTCATCTACGCATCTTAGAAGCAATCTCCAGACTTTGAAACGCCAATGTAGCCATAGTAGAAGAGTCAATATAATTACTCATATATGCAGATAGCAACTGCCTGGGGGGAGAGGGCCCAGCTGGGCTCCCACAACTCCCCCGTTTTTATTTTAAAATGCACGAAGGACTGTGTCTGAAAAAAAATAGGACTAGGGGTGTAGCTTGGAGGTAGAATGCCCTTGAGTTCCATCCCCAGTACCACAAAAAAAACAAAAACAAAAACAAAAAACATACCCACAAACAAACAAAATAAAAACGGGGGCATCACCATGCCCAGCTATCCTTTATTTTATAATGTTAGCTCAGTGTTCACAGTTAACAATCAAAAGTCTATCGACTTTTGTACTATATCTGACTTCTCTACAGAAACACAATTCTGAAAATGTTTGCAATTGTTTTCAATGCAGTGAAGCAAATACTATTGTTAAGGTTGGGTTCCCCCCAGGAAGCAAACTCTTAGATGGACACTAGTTCATGGAGTGTTTATTAAGGAGTACTCCTGGAATCAGGTGAAAGTAGAAGTTGATAAAGTAATAAAGTTCTGAGAAAAGCTCCTCTCAGCCCCACAGAGCACTTTAAACCCAAATGTCACTTCAGAGCTGTCCCAGTTGAGTGAGAAGCGAGGTCAATTAGCCACTGGAAGTGGGCCACTTGGGAATAGTGAATGACCTTGGGTGAGGAGCTGCTTTTCAGCTGAGGAGATTCCCAAAGAAGCCAACAGCTGGGAGCTGTCCACCTACAGCCCTCCCCTCGCTGTGGGACTGTTAGGGTTTGCACATGGGATGCCCCTGGAAAAGCTCACCCCCTGGCAATGCAGCAATGTTCAGAGATTAAATACTGGAGTCAGGGCTCTAATTTCATTGGTGCTAAGTCCACTGATGGATTAATAACTCTAATGGACTCACCAGGTGGCGGGTAGGATGTGGCTGCAGGAGGCGGGTCATTGGGGTGTGGCTTTGGGGACTGTGTCTGTCTCTGCTCTCTTTCTCTCTGCTCCCCAGCTCCCATGAGCTAACTAGCTTTCCTCTGTCACACCCTGCTGCCATGATGTTTTAGCCTTGGAGCTGGCCACCATGGGCTAAACATGTAAAACGATGAGTTCAAATAAACCTTTTCTCCTCTAAGTTGTTCTTGTCAGATATTTTAGTCACAGTGACTAAACACTAATTAATACAGGGTCCTCATTCCTGAAGGGGATCTGGGCAGTAGAGTACAATGCCCACTACAACCAGAATGACCTGTGCCAGAAGAACACACAAAATTGTGAGCCCGAAAGGAGAGAATTCACACAAACTGTGGCAAAATCATCTCTATTGCATAGGTAGAAACCTTTGCACCTCCTGTCTGGTCCATGGGCAAGCTTTGACTGTAGCAGTCAGAGAAAGAAGAGTAGAGAAGGAAGTTTGAAGTCACCTTCTCTCTCCTCTGAATCTCCTCCTTCTGACTTCTCTGGATGGGAACTCAGATGACCCCGTAAGTCACTTCAGAGCAGGGGAAGAACTGACTTTCCAGCTGGGATTGAGCAAACCCCACCTCGTGCCCATATTTATACTCTAGTTTATACCTACCCTCAAGTTTCAACTCAATAAATCTTTTCTCTTTCTCATACTTGAGTCCTACTTACTGTCCATTGTGATTACCTGAAAATATGGCCCCGCTTCTCTTTTTCCTTCCCCTCGTAGCCATTTGATCCTGAGCCTAACAACCTTTAATTGGAGTACAACTCTCAAGGATTCCTTTCTAATGCAATTTTGGAGGAGAGATATCGAGATACCTTCTGACATAATGGAATAATTTGTGCCAAATTTGCAAAGATAAATCAAAGAATAAGAGAACCATTTTAAAACTGTGATAAATCACTAATTTTAGGATATGACAGGTAATGAATTCATATTTACTTTCAAAGCTTTATTTTGGAGTCCAGCTTTGTAAAGATACATATGACAGGTTCTGTGATTGTTTATATTTAAGAACCATTTAAATTTACGTCTTATTTGAAATCTTTGGTTTTGTGTATCAAATAATAATAAATCACTGCCAGGCATTATAGTCTAACTAGAATAAAATAGGGCTTTATGTGTACAATGGATAAGTAATTGGCATGAACATGTTAGGAGATGCTGAATGTGAGTTCAAATTCTTATGGAGTTAGATAAGAAAGTTAGAGGAGTTGATAAGACCTTTGGTGAAATACAAGATACAATGTTGAATTTAGAAGGTTTTCTTCTATTTCAAATGGAATTTTTATTTTATTTATTTGTGGTGCTGGCGATTGGACCCAGGGGCATTCTACCTCTGAGCTATACCCCAGCCCTATTTTACTTCTTGTTTGGAAACAGGGTCTCTAATTTGCTGAGAGCCTTGCTAATTTTCTGAGGCTGGCTTCCAACCTTCAATCCTCCTGTCTCAGCCTCCCAAGTACTGGGATTATAGGCATGTCCACCATGCCCAGCTTAAATGGAATTTTAAAATAATGAGAGAGAAGAAAGTACAGAGAGAAAGCACTGCGTGGTATGAAATAGAGATAAAACAAAAGGTAATCAGTAACCTATGTGAAGGGATCTTTCAGAGAAAAAGAACAAATAATCCTTTGGAGGCATCAAATCAAGCTCTTAATTCTAATTCATAATGCTCCTGATTTGAATTTCTGACTTGCTTATGAGAGAAAATACTAATTTTCAATTATTTTAATCTCAGTTTCCACTCAGTTTAATGCTGGTGACAATAAGTGCTAAGAGCCCATTTATTCTAAAGAGAGGGCAGCCGCAAAAGAGCGCTAAGATCCGCACTCTGCATTTTACCTTCACTGCAAAAGAGAAACAATGGGTGGATGAAGTAGCAGATCCTCAAGAGTCCATCTGTTCTCCATTATCGCACAGCTAGCAAACATGAAAGCCAGTGTCTAAGCCAGCCCTGGGTGATCCCTGAGTTCATGCTCTTTCCACCACCCCAGCCTGACTCCCAAAAAAGATTTCTGTGTAAAAAGAAACCAGTTGATGTTTACACAGAACCAGGGAGAATTAAAAAGATAAAAGAAAATGCCAGCCATATTTTTGTGGGCAACCGGATTTTAGAGGAATACATTAGGGGAAGGGAACTAAAGTCTTTTAGTTGAGAACAGAATAATGGATTCTTAAAGAGATTATGTAATTGGAGGTCTCAAATACAGCGTATGTGTGATTTTCTAAGAAGAAATTTCATAGATTGCATCCAATTGAAAAATGTCTGAACAATGGCGAATTGAACCCAGGGTTATTCTACCTCCAAACTATAACCCCAGCCCTGTTTTTATTCTTTATTTTGAAACAGGTTCTCATTAAGTTACAGAGTACCTCACTAAGTAGCTGAGGCTGGCTGTGAACTTGCAATCCTCCTGTCTCAGCCTCCCAAGTACTAAAATTACAAGTGTGTACTAACACACCAGGCTTAACTTATTTTTTAAATCTTGTGTCCACATTTCTTTGCCCAACACTTTTGTCAGCTTCAGAGGAACAACTGCCGGCTGTGAGACTCAAATAAGTAATATCCAAATTGCAAAGAGGGCTGGGCCCTTCTTTCTGGTCTTATAAACTTGGGAGGTTTGAGATGTCAGATAAGGTGCTTCTACTTTCAGAGAGTGGAACTGGTAGCATCATTTTTAAGACTGTCATGGAGTTAAAACACCAGTCTATGTGGCAGAACTGAGCCACACCAAAGCTGAGTATGATCATTCCGTCCGACTCAATAATAAATGGTGTAGCAAGTTTGCATAAAATACATGTGCATTTGGGGGCTGGTGGTGGTATAGCACAGTGGTAGAATGCATGCTTACCATTCATGAGGCTCTGGGTTCAATCATCAGCAACCCTTTCCTAAATAATAATAAAACGAAATACATACGTATTTTGAAGTTAAGTGAAATTCCAGGTTTCCTATCATGACAGGCATATGAATAAATAAAAAGCTTATTCTTGTCAAAGTAGTTAGCAGAGAAAGGTCTGAGTTCTTTCTCCAGATGAATCACTGTATGTTTCCTAATACCCTTCCTTCAAACACAGAATGCTTTGTTTCAAACTCAAACGTGACAAAATTAGTTACATAGATAAGAGTTTATTTTAGAAGATCAATATTTAATAAAGTCCTTTATAGAATTGAATACATCTTATTCTTACTTAATTTTAAATTAACCTAGGATACATAGACACACTAATGCATGAATAAGAAATAGAGGTTTCAGTCGATTAGTCAGAATAAGACTAGGTTCTGCTTCAACGACAACCTTGAACTCTCCATGACTTATTTGTAGTTCATGTTGCATGTCCATTCAAAGTTGACAGAGGCTTTGCTCCACAGGCCACAAGAGACTCCAACTGACATTGGCTCCACTATCTTGTGACACTACTATTTCAGCAAATGGTTCAAAGAGTGAAGGACTCACAAACTAAATCTCACTCACAGCCCAGTGGCCAGACCTAGTCATATGGCCCCAGTCCATCAGCAAAGAGCAACAAAGGAGAGGCATACAAGATACGATGATTCTCATAATCTTTACTACACGATGTTACCTGGAAAAGAATATGCTACGTGCATGTTGTATCAGTATTGCTATTTATTTGCTTAGTGGACATTTTTTTATTAACAAGGCATGATGGGAAGGGAGCTGCAATGCCAACTTGTACAGAATTAAGCTTTAATACAAGAATTCTTGTAAGCTATACCAATGTTTACCCTTTAATGAGTACCAGTATTATTAGAGACTTCAGTAAAGCACAGATTCACGGGTCCCTAGTCCCCAAGATTTTAATGGAGTAAGTCTGAGAAGAAGTCTGAGAATTTGAAGTATTATATTGTCTTGCATTATACTATATAATATATTATATTATATTTGTGGTACTGGGGATTGAAGCCAGGGGCATTCTACCTTTAAGCTACACTTTCAGCCCTATTTTTATTTTTTATTTGGAAACATGGTCTCTCTAGGTTGATGAGAGTCTCACTACTTGCTGAGGCTATCCTTGAACCTGCAATCCTCCTGTCTCAGCCTCCCAAGTACTGGGATTATAGGAGTGTGTTGCTAGGCCTGGCTTGGGAATTTAAATTTTAAAAAGCACCTAAAGGTTGTCAGGCAGGTAGTCTTCAGGGTTTGATAAACACATATTATTGGCTTCTACCTTCTGACAGTGGCTGGCACTTCAGGGCTATTACGTGTGTGTGTGTGTGTGTGTGTGTGTGTGTGTGTGTGTGTAAGAAAGAGAAAGAGAGAAGCCAGATATGGTGGCATGGTGGTATACACCTGTAATCCCAGTACTTGAGAGACTGAGACAAGAGGATCACAGGTTTGAGACCAGCTCAGCAACTTAGCAAGGCTCTCAGTAACCTAGCAAGACTCCATTTCAAAACTGAATGAATGTATAAATAAATGAATAAATAAATAAATAAGGCTGGTGGTGTAGCTAGCTCAGAGGTAGAACACCTCTGGATTCAATCCCAAGAATCACAAATAAATAAATAAATAAATAAGAAAGAAAATGAGAGAGATTGAAAGGGGCATTTTATTTCGATGAGTAGACTGCTAAGAATTAAATGACTGCTACTTCTTCTAGCACTCTGATCCTCCCCAGATGCCTTGGTGGAGATGGATACCCAAACTGCAGAGGCTCGTGGCGAAAGGCAGCTGGAAACAAAAGAGATTAAGTTGAAGGCGCAGTGCAAGAAGATGTGGAGGATCCCAGTGCCATGAGAGGGGACAGAGGAAGAAAGGAAACAAAGGCAATGACCATCCCTGGTAGACCACTCGTGTTGCTGAGAGGAGCGATTAGTTTATCTGGGTCAGCAGCATATGGTCTGGTGGAAAGAGAAGGCGCTGAAAGTGTTTCACAATATGGTAAAGGATTTTTTTTTTTTTAGTACCAGTTAACTGAGAAACTAAGACAGGGCTGAGAAAGGAGTAATGATTTGCTAAAGAAATTATCAGAGATGTGCATAAGTATTTACAAAGCTCTTGCAGCACTGTGTGTGTGTGTGTGTGTGTGTGTGTGTGTGTGTGTGTGTGTGTGTGTTACTGGGTATTGAACCCAGGAGCATTCTACCTCTGAGCCTTTTTTATTTTTTGTTTTGTTTTGAAACAAGGTCTCAGTAGGTTGCTGAGTCTCACTACTTGCGGAGGCTATTCTTTTTTTTTTTTTTTTTTTCCAGTACTGGTGATGGAACTCAGGGGCATTCTACCTCCGAGCTATACCCCCAGCCCTATTTTTTATTCTTTATTTTGAAACAGGGTCTCACTAAGTTGCAGAGGGCCTCACTAGGTAGCTGAGGCTGGCTGTGAACTCAGATCCTTCAGTGTCAGCTACCAAATGCTGGGATTACAAGCGTGTGCCATCACACCTGGCTAGGCTGAGGCTGTTCTTGAACCTGTGATCTTCCTGTCTCAGCCTCCTAAGTACTGAGATTATAGTCATGTGCCACCACATCTATGCAGCATTTATATAGTGACAAAAAAGAAAAAAAAAAAGAAAAGAAGTTATCTGGATATATGCCATTAGAAATTGTCTAAGTCCATTAGGCTTTGTCCACATCATAGGATGCTGTACAAGCACCGAAAGTAGTTTTGAAACATTCAGAAAAGGTAACAATGTGTTAGCAAGTTTACAAAATCTCCTTCCAACACTAGCTGGAATGAATAAAGCAAGATATACCAAAGAAAATATCATCCAACAGTGAATTTAGGAACTTTTCCCAACCTCATACCACAGACTTCAAGAAATTCACTCCAAATACAAAACATCCAGTATATCCAAGTACAAAACAATTAGACCTAAATTGAAATAAAATTCTAGGAGCCAATCCACATCTCCCTTTTTGGAGTGAGCCATACAGTGTAGTGAGAAAAGGCTGAATTTCTGAAAAATCCACTAATAGCTCTCTCTTTGGAGGGACAGGAAACAGGGGCCTGAGTTGGCAAGAGAAAAGATCTGGAATGTTCCACATGAGGCCCTTTTCCCCCACTGTAAAAGCCAAACATCAGTCCAAGGTCACAGTGGTGGGAAAAAGCCAGAACTAAGCGTTAGCAGCAGTTGTCTCTGAGGGCCGTGCAGCTGCGGCTGGAGGAGGGAAGTGGCTGCAAGAGAGAAGGCCCTCGCAAGGCCCCGGGCTGATCCATATCTGACCAGCCAGAGAACAGACAACCCCAGGTCTCCAGGCCCTCCACCCATCCATGGAAAAAAGTAGGTTCTCTGTTTATTGGACCAGGCCTCTAGCCAAGCTTTTGACAAAATCAGAAATAAAAGGAAAAAAAAAAACCAAAAAAAACAAAAAGTAGAGTTCCCAGCTTTGACTGCTCATAGAACCACTTCTGCTCCCACTCTTCTCAGATAGCCGAAGACACAAATAATGCTTATCCAAACTGTAGCTCACATTCCATAAGGAAAATGCAAATCGTGCTCAGGTGAACAGGGAGATAAGAAAAAGAGACCATATAGGCATTATTTTGGGGTGAATAGCAAGCTAGCTCATTTGAGCCGACATTAGTTCAAGATGATAAAGCAAAAAGGAATACAGTGTGTTTTCTATGCAATAATTCTGCTTCCCTTTCTCAAAAAAGAATAAAGAGGGAGCTGAAAATATATAGGAAAAAGTAAAGTTCCCTTTAGAATAAAATTTCAGATAATTGTTTCTACTCTAAAGCAAGTAAAAAAGTGACATAAAGCTAGATGCAGTGGTGCACACCTATAATCCCAGTACTTGGGAGACTGAGACTCTCAGTAACCTAGTGAGACCATTTCAAAATAGAGCTGGGGTACACATGTAGCTAGGAGGTAGAATTCCTCTGGATACTAAATCCCCAGTGTGTGTGTGTGTGTGTGTGTGTGTATCCCCAGTTTATATATGCACATATATGCACATAAATATGTGTGGTGACGTAAGATCAAAATAGAAGAATGGAGAAGACTGCAGTTCTGAGAGACCCAGGACTCACACTGTATTCAGTAGTTGGAAGAGATGCCTCATTGTTTCCTTTCAGGAAGGGGCTATGAACATTTTATGAAGGTCAGTCCATGGTCGGTCAACACCAAAGCAGAAACATTATGGTGGCAAAGGGCGGCAGAGGAGAGTTGCTCAGCTCATTGCAGCTGGGAGGCAGAGTGAAGGAGAGGAAGGGAGCAGGAGTAAAGTTCCCTAGGTCACACCCCCTGTGGCCTGCTTCCCGCAACCACACCCCATCTGCTGCAGTTACCACTCAGTAAATCTGTTTAAATTATTAACCCATCAATGAATTCATTCACTGATGAGGTTGGAGCCTCCTGATTCAATGATTTCATCTCTGAACACTGCCGCATTGCCAGTGCGTGAAGGTTCTGGGAGACTTTCATATCCAAACCCTAACGGGTATAGGCATGTCAGCTAGCCATAGGGGCACAATGAAATGGACACTTTTTTTTTTTTTTTTGGCAGTACTGGGGTTTGAACTTCAGAGGCCTTCTACCTCTAAGCTACACCCCCCTAGTCCTATTTTTTATTCTTTATTTTGAAACAGGATCTCACTAAGTTGTAGAGGGCCTCACTAAGTAGCTGAGGCTGGCTGTGAACCTGGATCTTCCTGTCTCAGCCTCTAGGTACTTGGATTTGTGCACCACCATGCCTGGCTAGTGAAATGGACACTCAATTGCTTCCTAACTACCCACCCTCCTTCCCTGGTTTCCAGCAGAATTCCTACTGCATTTGGTGTCAACCCTTCCTTACATAACCATGTACTTCAGAATGAGCTGACTCCATCCCTAGGCTCTGTACACTGATCGGTCCCAGTTCATCAGTAAATAGCACTGCCCTGTTTGTGGTGGTGCATGTCGATAATCCCAGGAATTGGGAGACTGAGACAGGAGGATCAGAAGTTCGAGGTTAGCCTCAGCAATTTAGCAAAGCACTCAGCAACTTAGCAATACCTTGTTTCAAAAATAAAATAAAATAAAATGAGGCTGGTGTTGTAGCTCAGAGGTAGAATGCTCCTGGGTACAATCGCCAATACCACACACACACACACACACACACACACACACACGTGCACGCGTGCACGCACATATGCTCGTGCACTGCCCTGGTGACTGTTATTGGTATTCTATTATTTACACAAGTTGAAGTCATGGTCTCCTAAATACTGTGGGTTTTTTCCTTCTTTCCCTTTCTACACATTTTCTTTTTTATTCCTTTTTTTAGATACTAGGAATTGAACCCAAGGGTGCTACATGTCTCAGCCTCTCAAGTACTGGGATTACAGATGTGAGCCATTGTGACTGGCTGAAGAGGTTTATATTTGACAAGTTAATACAGAAGGATACTTAATGACACTGAAACTTATTAAGAGGTATTATTAGATTTAATACCCAAGAGGTATTATTAAATTTAAAAGTAGGTTATAAGCTGGGCATGGTGCTGCTCACCTACAATCCCAGTAGTTGGGAGGCTGAGACAGGAGGATCATAGGTTCAAGGCCAGGCTCAGCAACCTAGCGAGACCTTGTTTCAAAATAAAAAATAAAAGGGGCTGGGGGTGTAGCTCAGAGGAAGAATGCCCCTGGGATTAATCCCCAATAACACACACACACACACACACATACACACACACACACACTATATGTTATATATTTGAATGAAATTATGCCAATTTCATTTTTTGGTGCTGGGAAATAAAATGCTTGAGCCTTTTTTTTTTTTTTTTTTTTTTTTTTAAGAGAAAGGGTCTCATTATGTTGCATAGGTTGACCCTGAATTTGGGGGCTCAAACCCTCCTGCCTCAGCCTCTGTAGTAGTATAGGTATGCACCATTGTGCCAGGCTCCAATATTATTTTTACAAGGTATACTTAAATGCTATCTATGTCTGGGGGGGATGTATACCAAAAGAATTTCTATCTAGGATTATAGGTTATTTTTTCTTTTTGTTTTGTAGGATTATTCCCCTATAATGAACATGGAATGACTTGCATAAAGACTGAAAAGAGCTGGGCGTGGTGGCGCACGCTTGTAATCCCAGCATTCAGGAGGCTGAGACCGGAGGATCCGGGTTCACGGCCAGCCTCAGCTACCTAGTGAGGCACTCCGCAACTTAGTGAGACTCGGTTTCAAAATAAAAAATAAAAAATAGGGCTGGGGGTGTAACTTGGAGGTAGAATGCCCCTGAGTTCAATCCCCAGTACCGAAAAAAAAAAAAGACTGAAAAGAAACAAAATTCAAGCACTTTGATTTGGCCAATAAATACTTTCAGTTTCTTTCTTCTCAGATTTGAGTTTATAATATCTTACAGCTATTAAAATGAGAAAGAGAGAGAGAGAGAGAGAGAGAGAGAGAGAGAGAGAGAGAGAGAGAGAGAGAGAAAAGACCTAGAGTCCCCTCTCCTTCTCCTGGACCCCAACATTAAGTGCAAACAGATGCTACATTGTTAGATCCGGGCATAGCTGGCCTCACCACAACCCTACATCTCTTCCAACTGAAACATTGAAAATGTTTCCTCTTTCTGCTCACCAGGCAAAGCTTCCAAGCATTGGTAGTTTTAGGAAAGTATCTAAATTCCGAAATACACCAGCATTTCCTGGAAGGTTCTACTTCAGATGTACAGCAAACCCAGCACCTGGTCCTGGTATGGCAAGATACCCTAAGTATCACAATGAAAGCGAAAGATAGTCTTCCATGCCCTGCAAGTAAGTGCTCAGTCCCAAACTGCAGAGCAAAATTTGTCCTTCACATCTCCCTCTCTCCATCTTAGTATTCCTCATCTTTTTTCTTATTTTCCTTTTGGTCATATACTATGTGGCCTGTGCTTTGTATATACTAAAAGGTCAGTATTATTAAACTCATTTACAAGCCAGATGTGGTGTCACATACCTTGTAGTCCCAGTACTTGGGAGGCTGAGATAGGAGGATCACAAGTTCATGGTCAGCCTCAGCTACTTAGAGAGGTCCTCTGCAACTTAGTGAGACTCTGTTTCAAAATAAAGAATAAAAAATAGGACTGAGGTTGTAGCTTGGAGGTAGAATGCCCCTGTGTTCAATCCCCAGTACCACGAGAAACAATAAAATAAAAGCATTTACAGACAAGTCTTGGAGTGGGTTTCCCAGCCTTGACACTGTCACCTTTCACCACTGGATAACTCTTTGTTGCAGAGAAGTTCTGTGCCTTGTCGGACATGGAGTTGTGTTCCTAGCTTCTTCCCCTTAACTGTCAGTAGCCCCTCACTCTCCTGACACCCAGTTGGGACAACCAAAAATGTCTCCAGGTATTGTCAAATGTTCCCTGGGCGGGCAGGGAGGAGGCTCATCACCCCAGTCAAGAAGAACTACTGTCTTGGAGACTGTTAGAGTTAGATACAGAACGGCCCCTTGAAGAGCTCATAAATTGGTGTTTGGAATTGATGTAATTGAGTCATAAGAATTGTAATCCCAGCAGTGGGTAAATCCATTGTAATGGATTTGTCTGGATGGTGGCCTAGGCTGATAGG
>PVLC010044733.1:0-12053 GCA_004027655.1 Graphiurus murinus | reverse complement strand
CTGAAGATTTTTGTCCCTCACTAACAGTATGAGAATCTGGGCTTCCCGTGGTAATTAATTCTTCATGTTTCTCTACATGAGCTAGGAAGTCATATGGAATGGAAACTAGTGAGCTATTATATGAAAATAAAAATCAACTCATGTCACACCAGGGAAGCAAAAGTAAAAAGAAAATGGTTGATCTAATGAATTTGGATTTCTTTTTTTTTTTTTTTTTTTTAAACAGCCAAACGCAACTTTTACAAAGGCCTGTTCAACTGCTTTTTATAAAAGTGAGATGCAATTCACCACTCTCCTTTCGAGTGTGTATAAATTTGTGGGCTTTTGTATATTAAGGTTGTACAACCATCACCACTACTTAATGTGTTACCATTCTAGGTGCCTTTTATCTCATTTGCCTGTAATTTCCCTGGCTAGTATCTGTAGTACAATATTGAATTCACTTACCTCTTATCTAGTCTTTATTATTTCCTTTTTTTGCATGTTTTGGGCTTAGTTTTCTCTTCTTTTTCCAGCTTTTTAAGGTAGAATGTTTCTGATTTGAGATTTCTGTTTTTAGTGTGAGTAGTCATAGCTATGAATTTCAGCACAATTTTCATTGCATGGAATATGTTTTGAGATGTTTTCTTTTTTATTTATCCCTAATTATTTCTTAATTTTTCTTGTTATTTCAGCTGTGATCCATGCATTAAGAGCATGTTGTTGATTAAATTACACCTATTTATGAAATCCTCAAATTTATTTCTTATGGGTTTTTATTTTCCTCCCATTGTCATTAGAAGACATTTCCATACTGTTTTTCATCCTTTTACATTTATTTAGACTTTTTACATATGGTCTATGCTGCACATGTTCCAAATTCCCTTGAGATGAATCTGTGTTTTGCTGTTTTTAAATAGAGTATTCTATAGTTATCTGTTAGATCAAGTAGGTTTGCAGTGTTATTCCAATATTTTATTTCCTTACTGGTTTTCTGCTTAGTTTTTTATGCAGTATTAAGATTGGGTTATTGAAGTTTCCAGCTACTATTTTTGAATTATGTATTTCTTTCAACTCTGTCCACTTTTTGCTTCATATACTTCAAACTTTGTTGTTAGGTTAATATATATCTGTAAGGATTTTATTTCTTGACAATGTGACAATTTACAAAATATTCTTTTTTATTTTTTGCCACTAGTCACTTTTGTGCCTTCAGTCTGTTTTTACTGACATTTGTAATGAGATTCTAGGATTCTTGTGGTTATTGTTTGCATGGTATTTTTGAGGGGGTACTGGGGATTGAACTCAGGGGCATTCTACCTCCCAGCTATACCCCCAGCCCTATTTTTTATTCATTATTATTATTATTATTATTATTATTATTATTATTATTATTATTATTTTTGCAGTACTGGGGATTGAACTCAGAGGCATTCTACCTCTGAGCTATACCCCCAGCCCTATTTTTAATTCTTTATTTTGAAAGAGGGTCTCCCTAAGTTGCGGAGTGCCTCACTAGATAGCACTAGGTATCTGAGGCTGGCCACGAACCCGGATCCTCCATTCTCAGCCTCCCAAATGCTGGGATTACAAGTGTGTGCCACCACGCCCGGCTTTTATTCTTTATTTTGAAACAGGGTCTCATTAAGTTGTGGAGTGCCTCACTAGATAGCTGAGGCTGGCTGCGAACTAGATCCTCCGGTCTCAGCCTCCCAAATGCTGAGATTACAAGCAGGCACCACCATGCCAGGCTGGTATTTTTTTTTTCCATCCTTTTTCATCAAACTATTTGTTTCATTTAAACTAATGTGTGTCTCTTATAGGAAGCATACAATAAATCATATTTTTTTCTATTTAACTTATATTTAACATAACTACTACTAGTAGGGTATTAAGTTTAATATGCAAATCTTACCAGAAATCTGAATGTATTAGCAGCATTTATAACAATAAGATACAAGATAACACACCATATTGACTTAAAAGTTAAGAAAAATGTGATCCCTCTTGTCTATGTATGTAATTAGGAGACCTCCAGAGGAAATAATTATTGAAATAAAGTACTATACCCCGTGCAGGGAGGAAGCAATCAGGGAATATCTGCCAATGAGAGGAATGTAAAAGGCTTTTCATGTTATGCTTCTAAGTCTCTTTTGCTATCCTACATATATCCAGAATGCTGAAGGTGGGGATCACTAGTAGATAACAGACTTATAAAAATTACAGAAATGTAATTTTATTTTTATTATTAAAATTCAGTGCTTTAATTTATATATTTGGAAGATAAAATCTGGTTAGGATTTGAATAGTCTCATAAGTACTAAACTAGAACACATGTTTAGGACAAAGTATACATTTACCAAGTACAGTTAGATTTGGTAAATATAAATAAACCTCCTTTTAATCTATATCTCTCTATATGTAATGTATGTAATAATATTTGTTTTCTTCAAATACCTTAAATTGGGTATGCAATGTATTAATTGTGATAAAACCAACAATAACAACAACAAAAATATTGTACAGCAAAGAGAAATAGTGTTTATAATACTGATCATAAAATTGAATGGAAGTTGTGACCAAGTGTCTTTTTCCTATTTCTTTCAGGGAAAGTCGGCCACAGCAGTGAGCAATTTTTACAACATTTTAGGTATTGACAAGCACTCAAGGTGGCACTGTTGTCTCATGTTAACCAGAGGCCAAGTTTCTTAAAAAGTATAACAGACATATCCTAGGTTGGCTATAGCTGTAATTCAGGGCTTATTTTTTTTTTTTATAATGGGCTATTAAGATGTGAATTTTTGAAAATATCAGATGATATATTTTATTTCTCATGGAAATTAAGTATTCAATTTAAATGAGTAAGTGAAACAAAATTTCCATTGACTTTAGAATGAATATAAACTTTAAATTAGGTCACCAATATAATGATAAAAAGAACCTGACAAATTCATTTATAGTTCAAAGTATTTATCTTTTCTTTTATTTCTTTTTTTTTTTTTTTTTTTTTTTTTTTTTTTTTTTTTTTTTTTTTTTTTTTTTTTTTTTTTTTTTTTTTTTTTTGCAGTACTGGGAATTGAAGCCAAGGGCTTCAAGCTACCCCCTAGCCCTTTAAATTTATTTATTTATTTATTTATTTATTTATTTATTTATTTATTTATTTATTTATTTATTTTAAAACAGGGTCTTGCTAGGTTGCTGAGAAGCTCGCTAAGTTGCTGAATATAGTCTCAAACCTGTGATCTTCCTGTCTTAGCCTCTCAAATATTAGGATTACAGGTGTGCACCAGCATGCCCACAAGTATTTATATTTTAAAAGTAAGCTCAGTTGATAATTTGTAGATGTAGACATTAGTAAATGAAATTTTTTAAAATATAGCATACCCTTAAAATTAGAGCATATAGATTTTGAATTGTAAATATAATTGGATCACAGCAGTTCATGTTTGAGTTTAATCAAATTGATCACCTAAAAGCCACATTTATACACATGATATTAAAGACTTAATTCTGAAATAAATATCCAGTTAACTTTGAAAAAGATTGCCCAACATGTTCCTCCAAGTAGAAAAATATCCTCCTTTGTTTTAAATAAAATTCAGTTCTCAGTTTCTTTGCTTGCTGATTTCAGCAACAAACATGTTATTCAATGAAAGGTATAATTTAATTTTAGCAGCTGCTCATTTGTACCTAAGTTATCAAGTGTGATATCAGAAAAAAATATTCTTGAAGTCTATATTCTAGTTGGAATAAATACTCATGATAATACCTTTTTTAAAAATGTTATTAGGATCTAAGGATTTCATATGCATTATCTTTAATATTCACAGCGATCTGGAAAGAAAGAAGTCGTTCTAGTCATGCAGATGATAAATAACCTGGTTCAGGACACTGAGCCCCTGGGATAGGTCAGCAACTATACAGTATTTCCCCATTTAATATTTGCTTTCCTTTTAAAAGGTTAATTCATGTTATTAACTTTGTTCTATTACCTAACTCTATGCTCTTGCATTATTCCCTATCCTAACAGCATTGTTCTATATGGTGCTAATTATTTTGCCCTTGAAAGCTTAAGATGTTTCCCCAGATATTATAATGTGAAAATCATAAGTCTAAAGCAATTCAGGCAACTCGTAAAAGAGGACACATATTAGGAAGCAGAAGCAGGGGGACTGAGGAAGAAAACAGTTCAAATAATACTACAGCAGTATGTGAAGGTCACTACCAATCTCACTAGCTCTGTGGGCAGGGAGGAAGGGGGAGTAGGGTGGGATGTGGAGGGAAAATACCAAGAGCTGGGGCCATGTGTGTTTTTAACACATGGAAACTCACTATGATGTAGAGTTGCAATGCACTAATAAAATGATTTTTAAAAATGAAGACACGTGGGCAACAAGTTTGGTTTAGTTCTCACTCTCTGGTCTAATAATTTCTAGTTTCTAGAAATGTCAGGTTAAATTTACTAGTACTACGAATTTTCCTTGAAGAACAAAAGGAAAGAAATGAGAACAGCTTTGCTGAACACATAAGCACACAGAAATCTGTACTGTTTCTCTATTGTTTTGATTTGTTTCTATGATTGTGAATATTTTATTTGCACAAAGATATTGGGCAAAAAAATATTTAACTCCTTTGCTGGCACATATTCTATATCTACTTCTTTTCAGGAGGGAAACACAAAACTATCACTATTTGCACCATCCATTATTTCAAGTAGGTTCCCATTGATTTACACACGTAGAAAAAAGTCTAGAATTAATTAATTATTTAATTTTTAATTTTTAAAAATTTTACTTTATTGGTGCATTTTAATCATGCATCTTTATGAGCTACAAGCTGGCAGAGGCATACATGCACATAGGTTGCCCACAAGGCTGCCGTTAACCCTTCCCCAATTCCTACCCTATTCTCTCCCCCCTTTCCCCTTCTCATGTTCAGTTTAGTGGTTGACTTTGATATGTTTGTGAATGCACATCATGTACATGAGGGTGCTTCCTCCTTTCCCCATCACCTTCAGATAAGTCACCTTTTTTGCTCATCTAAGGTTTTCCTTATTTGTCTCGAGTCCTTCCTATGACCCACTTTCTCCCTAGCTTTGGCAAACTAGGGAGAACATCTGATTTTTTACTTTTTGTGACTGACTAATCTCACTTAACATAATGTTTTCCACGTCCCTCCATTTTCCTGCAAATGAATGATTTTGTTCTTCTTTATGGCTGAGTAAAATTCCATTGTTTACATATCCCATAATTTTGTAATCCATTAATCTGTTGATGGACATCTTGGCTGGTTCCATAGTTTGAGAATTGTCAATTGTGCAGCTATAAACATAGATATGCGTATTAGTCTGGTAGTTTGGTTTCCATTCTTTTGGGTAGATACCCAGAAGTGGTATTGCTAGATCATATGGTAGGTTCGTTCCCATTCATCTGACGATCCTCCATACTGTTTTCCAAAGTGGTTGCACTAATCTACAATCCTACCAACAATATATTAGGGTTCATACTTCTCCACAACCTCGCCAGCATTTGTTGTTGTTTGTGTTTTTGATGATTGCCATTCTAATTGGCATTCTAAATCTCAGTGTAGTTTTGATTTGCATTTTTCTGATTGCTAATGATATTGAAGATTTCCTCATATATTTATTGGCCATTTGTATTTCTTCCTTTGTGAATTGTCTATTTAGTTCACTTGCCCATTTTTTGATTGAGTTATTTGTTTCCTTAGCAGTGAGTTTCTTGAGTCTTCAAACTATACTACAGACCCACAGTAATAAAAACAGCATGGTATTGGCACAAAAGCAGACACATAGACCAATGGAGTGGAATAGAAGTTTCAGAAACAGACCCACACACTTGCAGCAAATTGATTTTTGACAAAGGGACCAAAAAACATAACACTGGAAAAAAGATACCCTCTTCAACAAATGGTGCTGGCAAAACTTGTTAATCATATGCAGAAAAATGGAAATAAACCCCACTTTCTCACCCTGCACAAGGGTCAATTCAAGATGGATCAAAGATCTGGAAGTCAGACCAGAGACATTGCAGCTACTTGAAGAGGGCATAGGTTCAACATTTCAACACATAGGCACAGGTAAAACCTTTCTCAACAAGACCCCAGAGACCATAAGAAATTCAAAGGAAGATCAATATGTGGGATTGCATTAATTTATTTTAAGGCACAGAATGTGCCAAGAGATTTTGATTTGGATCATGGAAGAGGAAAAGAGAGGGTAAAGGCTAATTTAAAGGATATCAAAAATGTCAATCTGTCAGAAAAGAATAGAGAACAAAAGAGAACGTAGAAGTATATAAAGAGAAATAGGCAAAATTAATTTTTTAACTTGCTTTCTACTAGAACACCATGAGTATGAATGATTGGGTGCAAAATAATCAAAGGGCTCAAATTTGCAGCTGTCAATAGTCTGTAAGGCAGAGTTAGGGAGAGCTGGATGGGCTCAGGAAACACTCACAGGGAAGACCCAGGGACAGGCATAGGGATGAGGCTCTGGCCTAGGGAGCCTGTGGCGAGGCCAGTGACAGCCCAAGCCAGCCACCCACGAAGTCACAAGGAAAGCCCAACAGGCAGCTCGACAAGTGGCCTGCAAAAGGAGCTTCAACTTCCGTGTGGTGTTTGTTCATGGAAAAACTGTGTGTCTTCTGGCCAACAAGGATCCTAGATCAAAGGCCTGTCTGTTCTGTATTTCCATCCTCCTTGGTGATGCTGGACAGTAAAGAGATAGTTCAGCAAAATCCATCTTCCATGAAATTAGGTTTTAGGGTATGACATTATTAAGCAGTTGCACAGCTACTTGCTCAAAAACTAATTTTTAAGCACCGAAACTCCTGTCCTAGGGGATACACTTACGACACAAACGCATAGCAAAGAGGTGGCCACTGTGTGGCTTGGGGGCCACTTTCTTCTCTTCTTGTGTCTGTGTGAGACGTTGATCAAAGATCACGCCACTCTCTCACTGAGCATAAACACAGCCTTGGCATCTTGTCAATGCAGCAGGCCAGGAAGCCATCCAGATTGAAGCATACCTGCTGTTGCTAGACATTCCTGCATTCATTCGATAGACATGTACTAACATCTCCCACCTGGCTTCTATCTGGAGCTAGAAAGACGAGGTTGAGGAAGACGCAGCCCCTGCCCCAAGGAGAGCAGCAGAGGTGGACTGCAGGTCAGGATTCCCAGGTAGCGATGCGTTGCTATGGAGACACACTCAGCATGCTGGAAAGAAGTGGGGGCTCTCGCTATTTATTCTGAGAATTTCTAATTGAACTTTTCGGCCCATCCTAGAATCTTTTGGTAATAGATTTCCCTTAACTTCTATCTAACAAACCTCTATTAATTCTTTCCTGTTCAGGCCCATGTGATAATACAGGCAAGCAAACACCTGAAAAGAATTCATTTAGGAAACAAGGCAATACTGACAAGAGTAGCTTGTATGTGTCCTTTCATTTATTCATTCAACAAACATTACAGAGTGCTAACTATGAGGATAGTTTTTATCCAGAGTCAGTGCAAAGCATCAGAAAGGTTAGGATGGACAAAACTCCCTGTCTTCTGGGACTTGCGTCCTAATAGGGGAATGCACACTATAAATAAGTAAAATGCAGTAATGCATTAGTTTCCTCTATTTGTAGATAGTATGCTCCAAAACTCCCACTGGATACTTGAAATCACAGCCCAGACACTATATCTTCATTCTTTTTTCTTATACAAACATAGCTATGATAAAATTTAGTAAATTAGGTAGGATATACAGTAATTATCACTACATACTATAAGTTATGTGAATGTGGTTTATCTCTTGCAAAATATCATAATTCCTTACTGTACTATAGCAATATTTTCAAATTGCATTGACTACCAACGATTGAGACTACAGAAAAAGAAACGATTGATAAGGGGGTATTAACTGTACACGGTGTTAGAGGATGGTAAAAAGAGAGATTGTGTCTTATCACATGTGCAACAGATATGCATTAATAGTGCATATCTGTGGTGGCTGCTCCAGAGTACCTAGACTAAGGCTGATGCGGGTAGGGGCCTTTCCCTTTTTGTGTTATTCCCTCTTAGATTGTGTAGTTTTATTTTTTAAAATAATGTGCATATATTATTTTTATGATTAGACAACCTAGCTTACATTTTTTAAAAAAACAAACATAAATAGAAAATGCAAACTCCTTCACACTCAATTGTATCATATTGTATAATGTGACATAAAGTTTAGGACTGGAGGCTGCTTGAACTTTCCCTTTGAATCTTTCTCCAAATTGAAAGCTATCATTTCCTGCTTAGGAATCATTTCTATTTTGAAAAGAAATGAACCAGAGTCCTCTTTTACTAGGATATTTCCCATCTGGGATTGAAGGATTTGTTAAATATTTTAAGAGCTTATCAACTGTGGGCAACTATAATATTATAAGTAGAAAAGTTTCCTATATATTTCTTGAAATCTCCAAAAGTGTAACCAATGGGTAATTTTTGCTAACTACAAGAAAAGTGTTTAAATTAGGCCTAAACCATAAAATTTTTTTGCTTCTCAGAAACTAGACAGTGAAAACGTTGAAATATATGATCAATTAACACAACAGGAAATGTGACATGAATATACATCATAAGCAATAATGTTTTAATAATTATATGATCACTTTATTATTAAATATTTAAAATGTAAAGTGTAGCCAGGTATGGTGGCGCATGCTTGTAATCCCAGTACTTGGGAGGCTGAGACAGGAAGATCCGGGTTGGCGGCCAGCCTCAGCTACTTATTGAGGCCGCAACTTTGTGAGACCTTGTTTCAAAATAAAGAATAAAAAAAATATGGAGGTGTAGCTCAGAGGTAGAATGCACCTGGGTTCTGTCCCCAGTCACACACACACACATATGTATATGTGTATATATATGTATATATGTATATATGTAATAAAATATAAAGTGTACATAAAAATGCAGAGTGACATACCTTTGATATCATTTTTCTCTAGGTCTTTTAGTGCTTGAACAAACATCAGCTGACTTTCAGTGAGAGGCCAACTGTTATACAACACCAAACACTGTATAATATATTTGTAGCCCTGAAATAAAACACAGTGTTTATGAACAAACAATAAGAATATACAGAATATGAGCCTAATACAATTTATTATTTTAGGCACAGGATAAGTATATAATTTTCTGGATCATATTATCATAATTTAAATAATGCCAAGTAATCTCAAAAATCCTGCAACACAATTTGTAAGGGTTTAATAAGCTGGGCGTGGTGGTGCACGCCCATAATCCCAGGATTTGGGAGACTGAGACAGAGGATCGCAGGTTTGGGGGCAGTCTCGGCAATGCAAGGAGACTCAGCAAGCTAGGGAGACCCTACTTCAAAACAAGGGGTAAAAAAGGGGTGGGGACGTAGCTCAAAGGTGGAATATCACTGGATTTAATCCCCAGTACCAAAAAATAATAATAATAATAATATTCTCACATCCCCACCAACACTTGCCGTTATCTAAATTCCTACTTATTGCCAGTGCAATGGATATAAAGTGAAATCTCACTGCTGACATAGTGTGTTTTCAGATTATTCAAGAGTTTTAGTATTTTTAAAAGACATTAGCATTTAGGGTTTTCTGTGTTCAGGGAAAAACTGATCTCTTCCAACATCTATGATTACATTTATTTATTATGGTGCCAGGGATTAAACCCAAGGGCATTCTACTTCCCAGCTACCCCTCCGGCTCTTTTTATTTTTTGTTTTGAAACAAGGTCTCACTAGGTGGCTGAGAGGCTTGCTACATTGTTGAGGCTGTCCTTGAACCTGTGATCCTCCTGTCTCAGCCTCCCAAGTAATAGATGACAGGCATGCACCAACACATCTGATTTCTATTATTACTTTTACCAATTAAAAATTCACAATTAAACATGCAATAAATACATCTGGAATCCACCTTTATTCATGATGATATTTATTTCTCTTCATAAAGAGGTATTTTCCCAGCACCATCTTCTCCACAGTCACCTTTCCTCCATTTATTTTTCATGTTGCTTCTATTCTATGTTAAATCACTATATAAACATGGATCTGTCTCTATTCTATTCCATTGCTTCATTTACATATCCTTACATTAAGTAATACTATTTTTTACTGCAATGACTGTTTAATAGGTCCTAATATTTGGAAAGGGATATCCCCTGTCCTTAATCTTCTTTTTAAAAGTTAATTGTTTGTGAATTGTAATTCATCCCTATCAACTTTAGCATAAGTTTAGGAAATTTTCTGAAAAATACAGTGGCAATTTTTATTGGTATTACATTGAATTTTAATTAATTAATTGGGGAATAACTGGACTACTTATAGTTGAATCTTACTTTTATATAACTTTAAAACTTGAGCCTTTTAATTAATTTAATATGTTTATATTTGCTATAATGATTTTAATATTAAAACACCTCTGGTACTTTATTTTCTTTTCAATCAGCATCATCATCATTATTATTATTTGTATTATTGATTTCCAATGGCTAGGTCATGTTTTATTCTATTGCTTTAAAATATATTCATTGTCATTTTTCCCCTTTAATGTAGGGCATATACAAATTAGTGCTTATTAATATGTAACCTTTATTAACATATGACCTTAAGCATTACATATGGCAACTTATTTGTAAAATAAGATAATTGCATATCTATTGTACAGATTAAATGTGACCCATAGTTTAAAGATCTTGACATAGAAAAGCTGTTCAAGCATGTCTCCTTTTTTAGTTCTGGTTATACACCATGACATTACAGATAGAAAGTCTCATACATTAACAACTTTTACAAAGAGGATTGTTTTATTTTTTGTTAGATTTTGAATAGTAGTCCAACTGAGTTATTCTTTATAATGTTAATTTACCTGCTGTGGTGTGCTAGAGTTTTCTTCCACAGGGGGGACATTGATAACTTCATCCTCCAACAGAGGCACACCAGTGTCTACTACTGCACTTCCAGGTTTACCCTTAAAGGATTTCTGACTTCCCTGGGCAGTCTTCTTCTTAGAATACACTTCTGACTCTTTCTTGACAGGATGAGTTAAAAGAATTTGCTTGCTAGCTGAATAAGAGAAATTTTAAGTTAATATATGTGACATGCATGGTTACTATTAACTGTAAATTAGTTAGGTCCTTTTATAATACATTCAAAATAATTGGTTTATTTTAATGAGATAAAAAATAACCACTTGATTCTTTGAGATATTCTGGTTTTTAAAAAAATCACTCTAATAGTATGTAACCTGCATAGAGCAGTGCACATTCTGAACAACAACTGATAGCTAAAAGAATAAGCCAGGACTTCTCATTTGTTTTTTGACCATACACCATGCACCTGATTTCCTTAGTGTTTGACATCATGTGTTTGTCGGTCATCATGCTTATAGAATACTTCCACTTTAATTTTAAATTCCAGTATCAGTTATGTTGTAGTGAATAGATAATATAAGTATATTTAGAAGGAACAAAACAGACATGTGTTGAATGTTATTAAATAATTCATAAAACATATATGAAGGTAACATAAGTGAATAATACAAGAAAATTCCCATTCCACTCATGACTAAATATTAGGTACTGGACATGTTCTTCTACCACAAAAAAATTTATAAAATTAGGCAAAAAGTATAAAGTAACTGTGTTAAGTCATTGGACAATGATCCTTGAGAGAGGAAATATACAAGGTGATCTCTCCATTTTTCTAGATTTCTATCTGTGAGCAGTCTCCCAAGTATGTCACAGAGAAGTGCAGTCCAAACAGTGAATACCAGTGCTGCCAGGTTCAGAAACAAAGATGGAGTTTGGAGCTCCCAGGACAACTACAGTTTGTGAATTGTGGCAACAGAGAGGGGTATCTGAGCAGCGAAGCTCAGAATAGACATAGGGGCCCACCTGAGTCTTCAGCTTAATTTTGAACTTCATTTGTACAAATACCCAGCAAATACCTGGCAAATCCTAACTCCTGGGAGTTGGGGGTTAATGAACACCCTGACAGTTGCACAATGTGGAGACACTGAAGGTCTGACGCAGAACAC
>PVLC010044732.1:0-12048 GCA_004027655.1 Graphiurus murinus | reverse complement strand
AAAAGATGCTAAATTTTGTTTAAAAGATTCCTTAAAGGGGATCCCAAAACATCTTCAAGTTTAATGAATGAGTGCTTATACCTAACACCTACCTTCCAGCAAGCATCGAGCTGGTCTGTTTCCCTCTAGGCAGAACACATTGAACTCCTGCCCCATTCTTCTACCAAACAAACCATCTCCAAGGCTAGAGACAGGCTCCAAGAAGATCATCTTTTGGAGGCTCTGATACTCCAAGTTTTCCTTTGCAAAGCCAGCCATTCTGTAAGAAAAGGGAGGGAACGGAAGCCACCTTTTTAACGTCATAAAAATGTGATTTTGTAGATTTGGCTGGACTTTGCTCTAGAAGCTTCCAGGGAAGGCGCAGGGCTGTAAATCTCAGAGAGGTGCAGCATGCCTGAGATTTGCTTGTGCATCCTCCATGAGTGCCCTGCAAGCTTCTCCAGAGGCAGCAGGTGGAGGGCGGCTGCCTAATGGTGCAGTGAGCATTTGCAAATAGCCCCTAGACCTAATTTGCCACACACAGACAGAACACCAGATACATCATCCAACTAATAAGGCCAACAAAGAAGTGGCATTTGCTTCAAGATAACCTGAGCTTACCTTTCCTGTAAACTCATAGGAATTAAAATGCAAGCCTTTGCCAGCACTTTTCTGAAAATGAATTAGGAGTTTGGAAAGTCAAAACAAAATCTTTTTGTTGTATCCAGTTATGTAAAAAGAAGAAATACCTTCACCATTAAATCTGCAGAACTAGGGAAGAACTAATTCATAGAAACATGGTCAATGCAAGAATGCTTCTAAACTTGGGCTCTTCTAATGAGCAAATGGCTCTGGAAATGCCTATTTTTAATTGGTTACTTATAAGTCTTTTTTTGAGACAGGTTTCTCCTGGCACCATTTAGAATCAACTTTGCTGTGCAGGAAAAATCTCTTTTGTTTCATATGTTTAGCCACTTATCAACCCACCATACTTCAAACCATTCCCACCCACCCATCCTTCCATCCACTCATCCATCCATCCATCCATGCATCCATCCATCCATCCATCCACTCATCCACCCATCCACCCACCCATCCACCTATCCTTCCGTCCATCTATCCATCCATCCATCCATCCATCCATCCATCTGCCCATCTGCCCATCCATCCACCCACCCACCTACCCATCCATTCATCCACCCACACATCCATCCCCATCTACCTATCCATCCGTACACCCCATCCATCTACCCACCCCACCCACCCATTCACCTCTCCATCCATCCATCCATCCATCCATCCATCCATCCATCCATCCATCATCCATCCACTCATCCACATCATCCATCCAGCCACTCACCCATCCATCCATCCATGCATCCACCCACACATCCATCCCCCCTACCCATCCATCCACATAACCATCCATTTACTCACCCACCCACCCTCCTACCCACTCACCCATCTATTCACCTACCCACACATCCATCCTCACCTACCCATCCATCCACCTATCTATACATACATGCCATCCATCCATCCATCCATCCATCCATCCATCCATCCATCCACTTGCTTGTTCATGTATTGATCAGAAATTAGTTAAATGGCTTCTTTATGCCTCTGTGGTTCCTATGCCTGGAACTGTGATAGATCTAGAGACTCTGAGGTAAAATAGATGTAGTCGCCATCACAGAGCTTAGAGTTTCAGTGGGGCACTGGGCCTGCATAGTCTGAGCCTCTCAACACCACCAGGGCCATGCCCAGTAGGGAGAATGGACATGTCTCTAGTGAGGATGTGTTGGTAGAACTGGGGGCGTTAGAGTCATTTCTGACATTGCATGTGGAAGAGGATATCTTAACAGCAATCAGACGCCCACCATCCTCTGGACCAGTTGGTAATGTCAGCAGTGGGAGCAACAGAAAGTGACTTCTTCTGGATTTGACCCTAAGGCCCCAGCTCCTGCACCCATTAGCCCTCTGGAATGACTGCAGGATACCCACGAGTCATTCGTTTCAGGTCCATGAGGGATGATATAAACTTTAGCATTTTTCTTGCTTCCGAATTCCTCTGATGTTCCAATGGCCCAACCAATGTAATCAAATTAGCAAAAGAAAGAAAGGATTCATATTTGTTTTTAGGATTCAGTTTTTATCTAGAAGTAGTTTCTATCTGTCAGAATAACTAACTGAAAGAAAATCTTCCTTCACAAAAAGTTAGCTCGCCAGTCTTCAGTAATTAATATGGAGACAATCATCCCATAAAGTTTGGGGATTAATTAGCTTCTGAGACACGATCTCTGCCAACTCATATTTCCTTAAAGAATCAGTGACATTGCCTGGCTAAAACATCCTCACCAGCACTTGATATCTTCCATTTTTATCTTGGCTGACCAGATGAGAAAAGAAATGTGTATGCCCATTAATGTTGTACACACAATTTCCTGATTGTGAAGGTATGTTATTTTGTTAGCTTATTACTCATTTACATTTCCTTTCTTTTCTTTTTTTGTGGTGCTGGGGATTGAACCCAGGGCCATTCTATCTTGACCTACATTCCCAGGCTTATTTTATTTTTTATTTTGAGACAGGGTCTCACTAGGTTGATGAGAGTCTCATGGCTTACTGAGGCTGTTCCTGAACCTGCAATCCTCCTGTCTCAGTCTCCCCAGTACTGGGATTACAAGAATGCACCACCATGGCCAGTTTCCATTTACATTTCTTTATCAATAAATTGCCGGTGTGACCTTTTTACCTGTTTTCATATCAGACTACTTAGTTTTTTCCCCCTTTAATTTGAGGAATTTTATTTTGTCACTCATCTTCTAAATGTTAAAAATCTAATTTTATACATAACGGATATTCTCTCTCTCTCTCTCTCTCTCTCTCTCTCTCTCTCTCTCTCTCTCCTCCCCCTCCCTCTCTCCCTCCCTTTCTCTCTCTCTTCCATTTTTTGGTAGACTTTGTAAGAGCAGAGTCAGGGTCATAGCACAATTGAGCAAAAGGTATGAGAAATTCTCACATGCCCCCTGTCCCCCAAGACCACCCACCACCAGCATCTCCCACCGGAGTAGGAAATTTGTTTCAAATGATGGACCAACGTGGCCATGCCAGTATCACCCAAAGTTCCCAGTTGACAAGAAGATTCCCGTGTTTTAGAACATTACTCTTTGCAGTGCACAGTCTATTGCTCTTGACAGATATATAATGATGTGCATCTACCATTACACTGTTACACAGAATATGTGGTTCCCCTGCCCTAAAAACTACTCTTCTCTGCTTGCTACTCATTCCTCCTCCTGCTCCAGCCCTTGGCAACCACGGATCTTTTTTTTTTTTTTTTTTATTGTCTTCCTAATTTTTCCCCTTATTTTGAATGCAACATAGCTAGAACCATGTGGTATGCAGACTTTTCACATTGGCTCTATCTGCAATTTTCTGCAAACGAAATCCCCGGCCCCCCTCCCCTTGAGCTTTCTCCCCCACCCCACCCCCGATCTTGCCCACAGGGTAGATGTCAGCTCCACACTTCCCAGAGTCTGTGGGAAAACATGCCGTTTTCAGGCACTACTAATGTTCCTAGTAACTTCAGCAAATTATTCAGAAGAACGCTTTCATTTATTATAAATAAGAACAAAAGGCCACACAGAGCTATGCTGGTGTCACAGGCCACTGTCTCTTTGTCTATTGCCAAATCCAACATGGGGTGGGGGAGGGGGAACTCTTTGCACCTGGTTGGAGAACACGAGGCAGAAGTTCGAGTCACAGGAAAACACTGGTAGCTTGAGGTCAGGAAGAAAGGTGGTGTTCTCCGAGGCCACACAAGACACACCTTTTGTGTTGCTGTTTACTTTTCACAGACGCACACAGTGGGCTTGGAGGACACTCGCTTGGCCTCCCCTCTTCTTACCAACCATCTGTTCTGCCCCCGCAGCCAGCGGTGTGTGGTCCACTGAAGCCCACTCCTCTCTCACTGGAGGATGGGCCACTGACCTCTTCCTCTCTTTTCCCACCATCAGATGCCCGACTCCACCGACACCACCCACATTCTACTCTCTCTCACTGAGAAAGAAAATGAACAAAACCCTTTCCTTTTCTAACTCCATCTGATGCATTCCTTGGGCTGCCAAGAGCTCTACTATGCTTAAAGAAGATGCTAAGTACCAGAGTGCATAAAAAGGATCAAGCCACTCAGCCCACCTTGAAACCATCCAAAAGGGGAAGGCACAGGAAATTGCTTTAGGATTTTCTTTAGGGTCTGGAGGGATACATAGGGCAAAGTTTTTGTATTTGTCAAAGTTTATCAGAAGGAATTTATCAGAAGAACTCGCTGAGTGCTGCAGATCAGCCCAGAGCATTGGCATGTGGTGACTCCAAACATAACACAGTCAATCACATTAAACTGGATTCTAATGGTGCACTAGTCATAAATTCCTGGTTGAGTGTTATTTGTGTCATGCGATATTTTAAGATCCCCCCCACCTCCCCTGCAAACAGATGAGCAGAGCACAGACTTCTTTGAGGAGTTCTTCAGTTTTCTAAAGCGAGTCAAGTTTTCTGAGCACTTTGCTGATTGACGTGACCCAGTAACCCTTTGATGTGTGTAAATTTGGAAAGAGCTGTCTGGCACATTGACAGTGGTCACAGAGGTACCAGCAGATGGCTCCGCGTTCGCTAGAAATAGACAGAGTTTGGAGCTGTCCTCACCGCTTGCTGGTGAGCAGCCCTTCTGAAATCCAGGAGGCTGGGGGTGGTTCCGGGTTGCTAAATTTGCTCCAGAGAGACCTCCCGGAGCGCTGCACAGGGCGACACAGAATGGTGGGGACCGCTTTCCTATCCCCATAGCTGCTCAGCTGGACTTGGGATCAAGCCCCTCCCCTGTTGGCAATTCACTTTCAGGAGGACAGAGGACTTGCAGCAGGGGTTGGGGGAAGTGGGCACCCCACACACAGAGGGTCCTTCACCAAGCTTCAGGCTTTCTCTTCCTTCCACGGACCTCCAACCTCCGCCTGTCCACTGTGAACCTTGGTTGACCCTGGCCAGCACCCAGAGCACGTGGCTGAGTTGGGAGCCCTGTGCCTTAGGTGACCTGGGGTCCACTGGAGTCTGGAGCCCGGTGGATATTTTTCACGAAGGTGTCATCATTTCCTGTCCATTCTGTGCATTTCCTATGGGAGGGAGGCAAGAGTGGGGCTCAGGGCCACACATACAACTGAAAGGGAAGGAGCTGCAGCTGCATTCAGAAGATGCTACAGGATCCTGCCAAAGAGTTCACTTTCTAGGAGTCCAGCCCCACGAATGCTTTGTTTACAAACATCCTGAGTTCAAGGTCAGCTTGGGGAGTTTCCTGACAACGTGGAAAAACTAAAAAAGTGATGAGTGTTACGGATTCCTTATCGTTCTCCCATTTGACATTTTAAGATGTAATTTTTTAAAGATTTTACTTTCTTTTGGACCTTTTGTTTTCTTCTGTTTGGGGATATTTGTTGCAAGGAAGTAAAAGCACGATCCTCAGCCAGAACTCTTGAGCTGGAAGCCATTCTTAAAGTGAATCTGTCCCTTCTTGAGCCAGTGTTTTGATTACAAAAAACAAAACCAGCCCACTTGAGTCAGTTCAACTTCTTGCCATTGTATTGGATCAAGCAACAGCAATTTGTTTACCAGAATGCAACTTTGTCTCTTTCGTGCCTGAATCATCCAGACACAAAAGACCTCAGCTTCTGGCTCTTGCAGAGTTAATGCCCTTCATCATTTGTGCTGTTACAGAGTTGCAATTTTAAAATTTTATTTTCCGCTGGGAACTTGAAACATGTTGCTTTTAAAAGGAAAGTTAGAAACCTGAGCCTGAAGCCAATGGAAATATGCCAGGGTTGAAGACCTTCCGAGCCTCCTGGAGTCACTGAGCATGGAGACAGAAGGCCTTTGTCCTGAAGCTTCCGACCTTAAACTTGACACAGCGGAAACCTCTTCAAGCCCAGCTAGCAGAACAGAAGTCAACAGCAGCAGTCAACCTAGAATGCATGGCTGTTCTTAGAAAGTTATTTCAGGGAAGAATTTTACTATTGTGGCCATGTAATGAAGCTTACTGTCTCCTGTTCAAGCACACCAGGCAATAAATTACACAAAAACAAGGTCTTGCTGGAATATTTGCAAACAAACCCAAAGGCTTCAAAGACAACCGGAGAACATTTTTTCAACTAAAAAGAGTGGTCTTTTGGACTAGAAGCAATGAATGAAAAGCACAAGTGCTGTAGATGAAAGTTAGTAGGAAGTTGCTCGACTCGTCCATCAAGCTGGATTTTGGAAATGACATGAACAGCACAATTCACATAATGAGAGAGAAGCCAGTGACCTCCTGCCCTTGTCACATGACCCTGGTAGTTTGGAAGAAATGTAAATAGCCTTGCTGGAAAGCACATCCTTCTCCAGTGGCACCATTATACTTTTTTTTTTTCTCATTAAAAGTCTCCTTTTGCCCCAATAAATGGATGAGCCTGATTTGGTTCCATTCTTTACCTTGCAGTTGGTTGATCTCAAAGATGCTAATGATATAACCATTATATCAATATGTGTTTACAATGTTTATGACGGCGGTGTCTATAAACACTAATTATGCTGCTAAGTGCCTGATGGTTAGATAATGACACAGACATTTCCAACAATGTGCGAGTGTTTTTAGTAATTGCACGGGGTGACTGGGGAGCACGCACACATTTGGATGTGTGAAGGGAGCTAAAATTCTGACAGTTGATATTTTAGTTTGGATTCCCAAGAAGCATCCTCAGAGATTAAGATGTTTGTATAAATAGTTTATTAAGAAGTGATGGTGGTGGGGGAGAATGAACAGAAGAATAGGGAAGCAGGACCAGGCGGGCAAGGAGGCCAAAAAAAGATGCTCGAGCAGGGTCTTTGGCTTACAACCCTGGGACACCATGGAGATATGCAGCTCACAGCTCAGAGTTGCTCATATTAGTGTAAAGAGAAAAGGAAGCATTTACGAAGCTGGTTATGGGCTGATCCCAGAGGCAGATGAATTCCCGGGCAGTTTTCTCCTCTCCCTATATATAAGCAAAGCTCTCCAGCAGCCTGAGGCAGCCCTCCAACAAAGAAACAGGATGCTTTCTTGTAGGAGTGAAAACAGATGTGCATGGAGATGGTAAAGGATCAGGAACACACACAGTGCTGCTTCATCTGCTGTGTGTGCTCCTTTGCTCACTCCTAGTGTATCAAGGGTGCCAGATCTCTAGACTCGTCCTTCAAGTGCTGTGTTTATGGCAGAGTTTGCTAGTTGCACAGAATTTATTTTTCCCATTGTCATCACTAATGGAACACTGATTATATTTTGGGCACAAGGAGCCCAGCTCAGGGATGCACATTTCCAGACTCCCTTGCAGCTACAAGTGCCTAGTGAGATGCCGTATCTCACCTTCTTCTTCCTCCTCCTCCTGTTTTATTGTCATTGTTTTGTTTTTCCTGCTTATTCCAGAGGTCATTTGGGACAGGAGCTAATGGACAAGATGATGAGTTCAAAAAGTAGTGGAGTGAAAGAGGAAAAAGGGAAGACATTGGTGGTGCCTGTTTCTGGGACACCTGCATCTGCCCTCTCTGGCCAACTCCCAATCCTGGTGAAATCCATCTCAAGCTAAGTAAATGTTAGTTTCTTTTATCTGCAGCTGAAAGCATTCATAATCAAGGCTGCATTGAATGGAGGTGGTAAAATGATGTATATAATAAAATAGGTGCATAGAATGATGCATAAAATAAAATGATGCATATAAAATTGTTTATTTTTATCTAATAGTAATAAAACAGGAACTGGCCTTCAATGTTTGTCCTGCTCCATGCATACTTGCTCACTTGGGTAAAAGAAGGCATTGGTCCGGGTTTTTCAATTCATGGTTGAATTTCTTTCTTTTTGTTTTTTTTTTCCTCCAAGGGGGAAAAATAATAGACATACTTGGATAAGAGGAATGAATTCATTGTTCATCCAAACAATAAAGAATGGCTCACAGATTTGGTTTAGTTTAACAGATGTTGAACACTCTTAATCAACAATTGCAAGGCAAAATGGAATATGTTTATTGCAGATGACAAGATTGTTGGAATGAAGATGAGCTTGGGAGTTGGGTGAAGACAATTGATCACAGGGACAATTAATCACTGGAGGCTCTGAGCTCATTTGCATGGGATGAGATTTACCGCATTTGAAGCAAAAGCAAGTACACCATCCATCCTGTCTCCTCCATAGAATAGTCTTAGTGACAGAGTAAAGGACTGAGCAAAGGTGCTGTCCTGTGTGTCAGGGTCCCCAGAGCCCCTCATGTGTGGACACCAACCATCAGCCCCTGTGCTCCAGTAGAGGAGGCTGCATTTCCCTTATTTGCTGTCTTGTCCCTTTCCTTGACCATATCACTGGCTTGTCGGTATCTTGGAATGAACATAGAGAAGCTGAGAAACCCCTTCGATCTTCCATCTGCATAAATACCCAGCCTCCCACTGAGAAGGCACATTCTCTGAGACTCCCACAGAGGAAGTTCAACACCGGGCACTGCACCGAGCCACACCTCGGCAGCACAGCGGGTCCCACGTCAGCAATCGCTCTCACGGCATTAGTAATACTGCCCTTGGTATTATTGCAGTCCTGCAAGCCTGGTCCTGAGATACTGAGCTAACAACTCAGGAAAGACAAAGGATCTGAATACAGAAGCCCAAAGATGGTTTTCCAATTCAGTCCATATTTTAGAAATTGATAGACTCTCTGCAGCAGACTTACTTTCATCTACTAAACCATGAAGCCAGAAGAGACCTTGAGTTCCCACTTTTCTTCCTAGTGCATTTAAGCCATTATTTTTTCACATGAAAGCAAGACTAGACACTTGGAGTGGAATTCAGAATCCACTGCTTTTGAGTGGCTCTAAGAATTGTCTGAGAGTCAACAATCAAACAAACTAGTAAATAACAACAATGGAAAAGAGGTTTTAGTTTTTCCATCCAATTCCCTCTTGCCACTAGAAAAAATAAACCAGTCCCTTCAAGGGTATGTAATGGTTCTTCTGAAAAATGAGCTCATTCTAAGCTGGGCATGGTGGCGCATGCTTGTAATCGCAGCATTTGGGAGGCTGAGACTGGAGGATCCCTCTTCTCGGCCAGCCTCAGCTACCTAGTAGGCCCTCCACAGCTCAGTGAGACCCTGTTTCAAAAATAAAGAATAAAAAATAGAGCTGGGGGGTGTATCTTGGAGGTAGAATGCCCCTGAGTTCAATCCCCAGTGCCACAGGGGGAAAAAAAAAAAGAGCTCATTCTATGTATTAGATTTCTTTAAATCTATAAAACCCAGAAGAGTAGCACAAATATTTTTGAAAGTACAAGTAATATATAAAGGCCTGTTAATTTTTATTGTACAGCTTAAATTCTAGGTACAGAAGGATTTGCAATTAAATGCCCCTTTAACCCAATGTTCATCAAAGAACTGTACAGCTAAAAAGAACATGGCAGCCAGCATTTTGTCTTTCCCCTGAACCCTTCATCAATTACAATCGTCAAGTCTTCAATTGTTTAACATGTGGCTGTCGTGAAATAGAATAGCTCTAAACGTACGCCGCCCCTCACATCATTGGGGGAGTTGAATTCTCTTATTTACTAAGCAGAATGATCCAATGGATAAAGAATATTCTTTTGTAAACAAAAAACAAATCGACAACAACAACAAAACAGTGCTGAGACTGGTGCGGTGATGCACATCTATATCCCAGTACTTGGGAGGCTGAGGCATGAGGAACACAGGTTAGAGGCCAGCCTCAGCAACTTAGCAAAGCCCTCAGCAACTTAGTGAGACCATTTCAAAATAAAAAGGACTGAGGGGATAACTCTGGGGTAGAATGCTCCTGGATTGAACCTCCAGTACACCCCCACAAAAAAATACAACACAGTGCTGGAATAATTGACCATTTGCATGCAAAATAACAAATACTGACTCATACTTCACACCAGTTATGAAAATCAACTCAAAGGGGATAGTCTTCTATGTAAAACCTAAACATGTAAAACTGCTAGAAGAAAGTATAGAATTCCTTTGTGATTATGCTTAAGTGAAGATTTTTGGAGTTGTTGCTGTTGCTGTTGTTTGTTTGCTTTTGTATACAACCTAAAGTACGATCCATAAAGAAACAATTGAGACTTGGAGTTAAATTGCATCAAAATTTAAAATTTCTGCTCTTTGAAAGACATCATTAAGGAAAAGAAAAAACAAGTCACAGATTGGGAAATCATATTTGCAGAACACTTAACTGGCAAAGGATCAATAAGCAGGACATCTAAGGAACTCTTGGAAGTTGATAACGAAACTCGCATCCTTCTTGCTCCAGACAAAGGTTTTGAACAGATATTCAGACACGTCACCTAAGAAGCACAGGGATGGTAAATGATAACACAAAATAGTGGCCAGTATCATGAGTTATTAGGGAAATGCCGGTCAAAGTTACAATACGATTCATGACATCCTCTTAGAATGATTTAAAAAAAAAAAAAACAGACAATTTCAAATGCTGTCTAGAAACAAAGTAACTGAGTTACCACAAGGAATGCAAAATAACACAGACACTTAGAAAACCAGTCTTGTCGTCTTTCATAAAACCAAACATACACTTAGTATTTTTCCCAGAAATTCTGAAATAAATGGAGTGCACGGAAGCCAGCTCACAAATGTTTATAGCAGCTTTATTGGCTATCACCAACATTTAGAAATAACTAAGATGCCCATCAATTGGTAAGTGGACAAATAATGTTATATCGATAGGATGAAATGCTCCTCAGTAACAAAAAGAACAAGCTACTTATACAAGCGAGGATATGGACAGCTCTCCAACGCATTCTACACATAGAAAGAAGTCAGACTCAACAGGCCACACACTGTGAGCTTCCATTTAAATGACGTTCTGGCAAAGGCAAAAGCTTAGGAATGAAATCCAGACCAAGAGTTCCCGGGGGTGAGAAGGGAAAGAGTCTGGTTATAGTTTGTAAAAGAGCTAGAGGGAGCTTTCTTGTACCATGGAAATATTCTATATCTTGAAACTGCCTCCAAGAGAGTTACATGCCTATGTAAGTTCATAGCATTATGCACCTAAAAAGAGTGAATTTTAGGCAATTGAAATTCCCCTCCAATACATTTATGGGGGAGGAAGGAATGAGAAATGATAACCAAGTGCAGTATGTGATCTCAGTTGGAGCCCAAGCCTGGAGATATACATGCAAACAGAACAAAACTTTAAAAAATCAATGTCGACTGGGGAGGATATTGAGGCATGTGGGGAAAATCAAAATGAACTAAACATATTAGTATCTAGCTATACACATGTTAATTTCCCTGGTGTGGCAAAGTGTACATGGACATGTAAGAGAATCTCCTTTCCTTGGAGATTCTGGCTGACGTGTTTAGGAGCCAGCCAAACACCATGTGTTTGCTTCTTAGTTTCCCAAGATTCAAATTGTTCAGAGAAAAAGACTTGTGTGTGTGTGTGTGTGTGTGTGTGTGTGTGTGTGTGTGTGTGTATGTGTGTGTGTGTGTGTGTGTGTGTGTGTGTGTGTCCCTGCTTTCACTGGCATGAAGAGAGAGGACATGGGGCAGAAAGAGAGAATGAGAATTAGAAAATTGTTCACAGTGGATAAATCTCAGTGACATACTCATTAGACTGTTTTTTTTTTTTTCTGTTTTCTCTGTAGGTTTGATAATTTTCAAATAAAAAGTTGGCAGAAAAACGTGTTAATCCTTTTTCATCCAACAGTGACCTTTGAGGAAATTTATCCTAATAAAATAATTAAAGTTGTACACAAAGATGTGGGGGAAATATACTCAATACTATAGAGTTCATAAAGCTAAAAATTGGAAAATACAGAAATCTCCAACAACATATGGCACCTTAACACAGAGTAGAATGCAAAACACTTTTACTGAACACATGGGTGTTTGCCTTAAAGGATCATAGATAAATAAATTATAGTACATGAGTATAATGGAATATTATGCTGACTTTAAATATGCTTTGCTAAATATTTAATGATGCGGGAAACGCT
>PVLC010044731.1:0-12014 GCA_004027655.1 Graphiurus murinus | reverse complement strand
TTTCACAGACAGTGCTAAATAAAGGGCTCTTGGCCATGAAGTCAATAAAGTTTTGGAGTTGCCAATGCCTATGTATAGGCTAGAGCTTGCTTATCTTACACATTCAATACCAGCAATAAATTGATTCACTAGAATCATTAAAAATGGGCAATCATTTTGAAAAAAAGGTGCATTTAATGTAATTCAAAACATATAACCACTCAATCATCTCATATTTTAATGCCAAGGCCTTTTCTCCAAAAAATCACATCAGCAAAGCATCATCTATTCCATCTAGTTTTACTGCATTGTTTTGCTTTTTAAAGAGGAAATGCTCTCCAAAGACACTTATAAGATGATTTAAGTGTCATCTCATACATTTTTAAGTTTTGCAGTTTTATGAATTTTTCTCATCCACATCTAATTTAAAGTCACTATTTCAACATTTCATCTTTTCTGAAACAATGAACTTGGCTTTAATAGAAATAAAACCTTTCACCACCATGTAATTAAGTGACATAATAATAGTAACAGGTTCAACTGGTTTCAAAAAGGTTCAGGAGAAGGCTGACCTCCTGGGTAAGGGCTGAGGTAAGCTCATGTGACAGATGTTGAAGCGGAGGGCAGAGCAGCATGATGCCTGCTACCTGTGTGTTCCACTGAGGAAGCGGAGAGGGCTTGTTAATATGCTGAGTCTCAAAACTTGAGAGTGTGTAAGGAAATCTGTGTATAACTCCAAAACATCTGTGACATACTCAAAGTTTACCAAGAATCTGATTGAACTCTAAGACTTGTTACTCATGCCTATAATAAAGTTCACATGATTAACAAAAATTTAAACTCAGATTTATCCCAACTTTAACACTCAACATCTCACTCCAAAGTTTTTCCTACCATTGTGCATTTGTTTTCCAGAAACCTCTTCTTGTTCTCTAAAATCTTTCAACCTAATAAATGCCTTGTTCTTACTTAAATGGTTTCAGCCTTACAAAGGTCCAGGATGCCTGGCTGTCTGATTCATCCATTTCTGGTTCTCTAGAGCTCCCAATGCCAAAGCTAATCCTGTTCTGCAGGGCTTTGTCATTGATCAATCTAACAACAAATAAATTGGGAAGCGTTGGAACCCTGTTTTGTTATTCAAGAGGCTATTATTTTGAAGCAAACATTTAAATTGTGTCTTGATATAATAGAAGCAAACTTCAAAATATTCCAGCCAAAACATTCAACAATTCTAAATTAGCTCCTACAAAGAATGATAGCATTCATTTGCAGTCTAACTTAAATAGCTCAATTCCGTAGTCAAGATTTAAGCGGATGACATACACTAGAATAATGCATAATCTTTCCCATTATCAGACCACAATGCAATCCTGACATGCCAGGTTAATACAAATTGCAGCTCCTAGGCACTTTTGTTTATTGCAGAAAAACAATGACTTGGAGTTATGTTAGGCTAATGTGAAATGCCATGTCACCACTATATATCAGAATTCTTAATAACATTATTACAGAAGATAAAATGCATGCCATTGTTCCCAATCATGTTGGGTATATTTTAAAATCTGTATCTTCCACGAATCATGAATTTAAAAGTTTTGTCAACTCCAAGGTCACATTTTGCATTTTGTTGTTAACTATTGCCTATCTTGCCTTCATAAAGAATTAACTAACACTTCACAGTTCCACAAAATACTTCCAATGAAAAGTTACCCAAGTATAAAGTCTTTGGGGATTTCATATATATATATATATATATATTTGTGATTTAGACCATTTTAAGTACAAATATTTTATTGCAAATCTACTACTACAAGTCCACAGTTAGCTGTACTGTAATTGGTAGTTACATTAAGAGAGGATATTCAGAGCCTTTTGTATGTATTTATTAATTATGCATTATTTTCTTTAAAGTGGTACATGTTATGAACATAGACTGAAAACCTTCAAAATATTTCTCAGCACTAAGAAATTTTATTCCTTGGTAATGATATAGGATAGAAGAAATAAACAGAAAGGAGACAGAAATAGGTAGAAAATACAACTTTAATATAAGAACCTGGTGCTAAAGTTCTTTATACTTAAGCTCCCCAAACCAGTTCCCTTCCCAGACCTGTCTAGCCCAAATTCCTGGGAAATCTGTAGATCATAGAGTTAACTGAAACAAACTATAATTTCCCTGTGCACTGTTAATAAGACAGATAGGATATCTTGAGAAACCTATAATGTAGGGAACTTTCCAGCTTGATCAAATAATGGAGACCTCAATCAGCCTGAGGGCCCCAAGGATGATCAGACCACCAGATCACCAAAAACCACCTAGAGACTACCAGACAAGAGGGCATCCTCACTTACCTCCTCCTGCCCACCCTTCATGGGAGCTCCCTATAAAAGAAGTACCCTGCATCCCCAAAGTGCCTCTCTTGCTTTTGAGGTTGCCCATCTCCCTTGGATGTGTATTTCTTACTTTCCTAAATAAATCTCTCTCTATGTCCCTAGCTCATGCTGAAATTATTTTCTATCACATAAACTGAGAACTCTGCTCATCCCGCGTTGAGGCATTGAGGAATCAACGCTTCTCCCATGACAGTAGTACCCAGTTTAAACTTACAGAACAGGACTGCAATGACTAAGAATTACACCTGTAAGCTTTTGCAAATTATTATAAAACTTCTTTTCATTGGAAAAATAATTATAACTATAGTACAATAGTTGATTTTTCAGTTCATAAGTGAAACCAACTAGTTATTGGAACTCTGAAGACACATAGTCCTTATTTACAAATGGGAAGTTTACTAGTCAGAAGCACATGAGCGTCTACCTTCAGGTTTCCAGCAGCTGTGAGCACCGACTTCACAGCTCGCATGCCATAGTCGTAGTGATGCTGAGATGACAGCTGCTCTGAACATAAGCGGTACGTAGCCACAATTTTTACTGACAGCGGCCGAGCAGTGACAAACCCACAGGAGTACAGGACTATTTCGGCAATCATGGCATAATCGGGGACCATCATTGCTACGGTCCTAAAGAGAGCCTGGGGTGGACAGAAAAGGTGCTTTAAAAATGCCATCGTAAAGAGAGCCCTGCTCTTTACTTCATAACACATTACAACTTTATAGCTTTTCTGCAATCATTTAATATTTATGAAATACCAATTAATAATTATTAAATTATAATATTCAAGCCATATAGATAAAAACACTTTGAAAAAATTGGCTTTCTATAGTAGAGAGTAGAAGGGGGTCAGGGGAGGGAGGAGGAAAAGGAAAGGGGAGGAAATAGTAAATTGTGTTATGTGCAGATATTAATACATCACTATAAATGTCACTAGCATGTGTAATTACAATGCACCAATATAAAAGTTTTAAAAATGGCTTTCTCTTATGGCTATATAATAAATATATTGTTAACTGTTTGCATTAATTTTTTCTATGTAAATGTTAAGTATAACTTATGCTTTATTCATTGTGGGAAGCATCATGTTATAGGAGAAAGAACATCAGACTCTGCCAGGATATCCAAAAGCCAGGTTTCTTACCTGGGCTAGCAAGAAAGCTCCTGCTGTTGAGAGACTGGGCTTAAAGCAAGATGCTCTAGGAAGCTAATTAAGCTGTAACATGGGGCTAATCAGAGAACGCCTCACAAGACTACATTACATAAATGGCATATTTTGAGATATTCTGAACCTTTTTGAGTCTGTAGTCATGTTGTGCTTTCTGCACGCATAATACTGGAAAGAAAACTAGAAATAAGCCATCAATGATTATTATTAAAGATAAATCAGTTTTCTATTTTTTTCTATATTTTGTAGATAATTCATTTTTATACTTTTAAAAATGTATGTGTGTATATATGCATATATATGTACCTTCATATCTATTTCAGTAGAAGTAAATAACTGAGAATTCTACTATTTTTGCTCTACTTGTGAAGAAAGGTTGTTATCTGCAGTAGTACTCCACTCCCTGGAGTAAATAAATTTTTTTTTTCATTTCTTTCTAAGGAACTGAAATAGATTTCATAAATGTTTTGACCATTTCAGGTATGAGCTTGATTTTAATTGAATGAAATGGAAGATTCAGGATCTACTTTGCTTTTCCCCTCAGTACTAGTAGTGTGTCTCATCCTATCTACTCTCTGGGAAGCTGTGTATCGATGTCTAGATTTGTAACAGTAGATCTAGAATATGCCTATTCTACTATGGCTTCTACCATTTATTTTGAAATGATCATTGAGTATTATTCCTCAGAACAGTTTCAATCTAAAATATAGCTGCTCTAAAGTGGAGTTGTATTTAAGAAATTGCTCAATTCTTTATGTTTTATCTAGAAGTAATAGGGTGTCAAAAAATGGGACTCTTTCTGCATCAGATAATACTTACCAGCTACCCAAGTGTGTTTGACCTGCCCACTATGCAACATTTATAAAGAAAATGTCTGCAACTCTTGAACCTTCTCATCTATTTGTAGATCATGAAGTATTTGAGAGAGTAAGGAGGGAGAGAAAACTTGTGAAAATATTTTCTTTGAAGGAAGCTGCTGTTAGGCTGTGAGTACCCACAACCCCCCTACTACCCCTAAGATTAGTGAAATTTGAAAGGTATACTCGCATTTGCGGGGATATGGATTGGTGCCTGACTTCTCAGACTTATGTCTGAGAAGGTAAAAGTGCCCCGTGGCAGCAGGATCAATGCCCAGAATCTGCTGGGACAAAGAACACATGAGGTGCGCATGATAAAAGCCAGGCTGGAGCTGCTGAAGTCCTGCCTTACACTGTTGGAGAGCTCTCCAACAGTGAAGTTTATGTGGAATTGGCCAGCAGTGATCCAGGCAGAGAGGAGGGAATAGCAAGCAACTGGAGAAACAGAATCCATCGCCCAAGTGTCAGGAGTTATGAGTGGAGAGACCTAACAGGAATCCTGAGTAACCCATGAACTGGTGCATGACAGGATTTTGCTATGAGCCGCCAGGTCCAGAGACTTCACCCAGATGAAGTCCTGTCTGAACTGTATTATCTCAAGTCCTTCACTGATAGTTTAAATGATGGGCATGGATTAATTTGTCAGGCAGGGAAGTGGTAGTTTAGCAGATCACTCAAGAGAGAACACATGGCAGGCAGAAAGGCCTGGGACCTGCAGAGGCTAGTGAGACCCAGCATGACAGACAGACCCACATGTACCTTGGGTCTTAACATCAAGGCTCCCACAGATTGGACTGAGAAACTTACTTCATTTTGTAGGCAAAAAGGAGCCCAGCACTTTTGTTTTTGTTATTTAAGTCTGGAAATTATATGATTAGATTTCTTTTGATAGATAACACTGGTAGCCTTATAATGGGGGACTTCATTAGAGTGAATTCCAGCGGGAAAGAGATTGGTGACAAGTGAGCAGCCGTGGCAGTGGGACTGCACAGGATCTCCAGGAATTGTAACACTGTGAAACTGGATCCCTGGGTTTGGTGCCTGACTGAATCACCAGGTGGAGACTGGAGAGGTTTCAAGGATGATTCTGAAGACTGGTAACAATACTTTAGGGGCCCAGCTGACTTTTTTTTTTTAAAGGGTATTTCCATATTTTCTCAAAAACAGATCTTCTGTAATCGCTAGCCAAACACAGAGCAAAGCAGAAGGAACAACAACAACAATAAGCTTTGGGATTTGAGAACAACTTTTTTGGCTTAATGTGGAAGGAAAATACTTATCTCAAGAAACACAAGGTGAATATTTTTATATTGTTTCAACGTGCACACTGTGGAAAAGTCTGCATGGGGTATTAACAGATTCAACCAACGATGGTTCCTAGCTTTTTATGACTAGCTACTCACAGATTTTTGCCTTCCCTACTTTTACAAATATTTATGTATTCAGGTCGATCTTACTGAATAAAAGAATAACGTAAGTGAACAAATAGCAAAACTGCTACAAAAAGAGCTTTTCTAAAGAAAATTGGAATGAGAAGTCACAAAATGCTTCTTAAAGGATTTACCAGTTTTCATTTTAAAATTGTACTTTCCTTCACTAAGGCAAAGTACTAAAACGTTTGATCTAACACATAAAAGGGCATGAAGTGGAAATATAAAAATACTTGGCAGCAATTAGTCTTTTTTGTGGAAAAGAAAAATTGCTCATTTAGCCTGAGAAGTGTCAGTCTAGACATGTGGATAGTGGGGAAGACACACAGGATTTAGTCAGAAGACTCAGTTCTGGATCTATAATTACTATTGTTCACTCCGCACAAGCCATAAATGTATAATTCACTGGAAAAGAACATGAAATGACTAACAAAGATGCAGAAAATGTCATATTTCACCAACAATCAAAGTTTTCCTTTAAGTGAAGATTATGGTCTATTCAATTAGGGCAGTGTTTTGTTCTTTTAAACAACAACAAAAAATTATTGCTGTGTATTAATGAGAACTGAGGATTGATGTGAGAGGTACATTGTTTCAACCTGTGGTAGAAGGCAATTTAGCAGCATAGTTGTCACCCTGTGACTCTAACTAGGGGAACATTTTACAATAGAAAACAGCCTTAAGTAAAACTGCCCATTGTGATTTTATTTATAATGCAGGAAAACTAAAAGCAACCTACATGTCCAACAGGAAGACATAGTTCAGCGAACTTATTTACAGTTTGACTTATATTTATAAAAATGAGAAAATACTTGTGTTATAATATTAGCTAGAAAAAAAAGACTCAACTGATTTAAACATTTTTTTTTTAAAGGCACATAAAACTGGGGGGATAGAAGCCGAGCATGGTGGCACACGCTTGTAATCCCAGCATTTGGGAGGCTGAGACCAGAGGATCCGGGTTCGCGGCCAGCCTCAGCTACCTAGTGAGGCATTCCACAAATTAGTGAGACCCTGTTTCAAAGTAAAGAATAAAAAATAGGGCTGGGGGTGTAGCTTGGAGGTAGAATGCCCCTGAGTTCAATCCCCAGTACCGAAAAAAAAAAAAAAACTGGGGGGATATAATATCATAAGCAGTAGAAGGGGTACATTTTTAGTATCTTCCTATATTTTCTAACTTGCTGCAATCAGCACTACTTCAAAAATATAAATTTTGGAAATTGTGCCTGGTATAAATCTTTTCTAAAGATGCTCAGTGGCTTAAAATTTATCATTTGAATAATTTTCTAAGATATTATAATGCTTAAAATCAAATACTTGACATAAAATTACAGGGTGGCACATTCTTTCTTTTAACACTGTAAACGATGAAGAGAAAAATAGGTGATAACATTATACCCTCCATACCTTCAGATTATCTGGCAGCTCTGACCGCCCAGCATACCCAGGGTTCATCGTTATGAAGACGGCACACGTGGGGTCAAGCTTTAGTTCAGTTCCTTCAAACACCAGTATTTCAGCACCCGCATTAATACCTGTGGGTGATCAGGAATTAAATGACTTAGCGAGACCACATATGAATGTGGCTTGTGCCATTCATCACCTCCAACATTTCTTCTATTTTCACATAATGCAAAGATAGTCTAGTATTACCTCTCTGGATAGTAAGGATTTGTTGAGCAACCACAGAAAGTACTTCCAAATCAATTCTGTTAAATTCATCAAAGCAAGCCCAGGCTCCACAAGATAACAGTCCCTGGGAGAAAAGAGTAATAAAAAAATTTTAACTTTATCTGATGGAATATTACATTGAAATGATGCATTTTTCACCTGATCTTTTCAAGTATTTAATATTCTATCAAAGAATTGCTTATTCACCCTTATCTTTAAAGATAACTTATTTTTCATTAGTAATTATTATTCTGCATGAATAAAAAGTTTGATCAACTAGAAAATATGCCAATTTACTTTTTACTTCCTTGTATATCTTTTGGCATTTAGATGTATTCCTGTAATTTCAAAGCCTTTTCTATTTTTATTTACAAGTTGATTTTATTTGCTTTTACTATATGGACTCAGTAGAATGGACTGTAATAATTCATAGACTCAATAAAATGGACTGGAATAATCCTCTACCTAAGGTGACTTCTGTTGCCGATGAGATTGCATTGTAGTCTGAATACCTTAATAGACAACAAACATAATTTAATGCTCTAGTTTGTAATCTCAACTCATGGCTATCTCACAAATAAGTGCCATTTGATCATAAGGAAAAATTGGAAAAGCAACCATGAGTAGTTCTGTCAAAATTCAGATTTATTAGAGCCAGGTGGGGTGTCACATGCTGTAATCACAGTATTGGGGAGGATGAGACAAGAGTGTCACAGGTTTGCAGCCAGTCTCAGTAACTTAGTGAGGCTTCCACAACTTAGGGAGACCCTGTTTCAAAATTTTAAAAAATAGGGCCAGGGGTGTAGATTATAGGTAGAATGCCTCTGGGTTCAATCCCTAGTACCACACACACACAAATTCAGATTTAGTTTTTAAAAAACATCTAACAATTCAACAAATATTTGTTGAACACACATTTCATAGTGTGTGTGTGTGTGTGTGTATGTGTGTGTGTGAGCATTTCAGTGAGTGGCATGTACCAGGTATGTGTATAGACATAATGCATGACACTTTACAGATGTCATTTATGCAAAGAAACAAAGGCTATATCATATGAAATGTTAAGTAATTAGCACAAGGTCACACTGAAAAAGTTTGACCTTGGATTTGTATACAGTTCATACTACTGACCCATATTAGATTAAATATGAATGCTATGCATGTCAAAAACTAAATTTTCATTATTTAAATAAAACTATATATACATATATGTATAGTTTTATATACATATATATATATGTATATATATATATATATATATATACATATATATATATATATCTTTGACCTCTAGTGCATGATAGAATAAAAGAAATTTAGTGAGACACTATTTCAAAAATAAAAAATAAAAAGGGTTGGGGGTGGGTAGCTCAGAGGTAGAATGCCCCTGAGTTGGATATCCAGGACCACATAGAATGGAAATTATGTTTCCATTCTAACTTTCCTCTCTGTCAGTTACCCTATTGTAAAGAAAGGAGTCAATTCAAACCTTAAAGAATTTTCCTAAGGCCAAATAATCCAATCCATCAGAGCAGTTGAAGACGACGCACTGTTTGGCTACAGCTTTTGCCAAGTCCTTGGTCGTTTCTGTCTTACCAGTGCCAGCTGGACCTTCAGGTGCCCCTCCAAGATGCAGGTGAAGGGCTCCAAATAAGGTTCTGAAATAGAAGACATAGATATCCATATAAAAATGTGATCTTTAAAATGCATTGCAAAAAAAAAATTTAAACTGAGAATCAAATTTGCCATTTCTACTTTAGTAATTTCTTTCTTCCCACTAACCTCAAAAAAATTCCTGATAATATGTTATTTTGTTTTTATATTTTACATCTGAATAGCGACATATATGACAAACTGAGACCAAATTCACTTTTGAAATTCAATGCTGATTTCTGATCAACATGGAGAATTCAGCTGACCTCAACCAACCCAGTCCCCTTACTGCAAGTATGAGGAAATGTTGAACCCTGAAAGAAAACATACTAACCTTTTAAATACCTGGCCATTTTTTGGAGGGGGTTACTGGAGATTAAACCCAGGGGCATTATACCTCTGAGCTACACCCACAACACTATTCATTTATTTATTTATTTATTTAGAAATAGGGTCATACTAAGTTTCTGAGGGTTTTACTAAGCCCTAACCTGGCCATTTTCAAAGAATGAAAAGGAAAGCATCAATGAGGAGGGAATGCAAAGCTGGAGAAGTAATAAGGCACCAAAGCTACACAGGTCCATACTGTTTTAGGATCTGAACATGAACACAAATGTATTTAACTCCACATAGAAACAGAAAATAAATCCTTAGAACTGAACTAGATGGAGGAACTGGAATAGAATCACCGAAATACATCTCAAAGCCTTGAAATGCTGCCTTGTCTATCAGTGGGAACTAAATTTATTCCAGCAACCTACTAAAGGGACGAAAAGTTGGCCATGAATAGACAAGAAAGCTTATCTTTCATGCAGGGCCTGATGAAAAACCAATATCATTCACCAAGGGGGAGGGGGATTCAAATTCCCATTACCCATGGCACATGAACCCAGACTAAGAAATCAACACTGGAGTTTTTTTGTAGACCAGAGAAAACCTTATAGCCTTCTTCAGAGATAAGGCTGAAACTGCTCCACAACTGAGAACGTGAAAGATTACACAGGGGAATAACTCCTATCAAATTGAGCTCACAGTTAAAACTGGTGAGGGAGAAAGGGAAAGGGAGAAGGGGGAGGGAGGAAGAGAGAGGGAGAGAAGAAGGGAGAGAGGAATGGAGGGAGGGAGGGAGAGACAGAGAGAGAGAAAGAGAGAGAGAGAGAGAGAGAGGGAGGGAGGGAGAATGTTAAGTGGTAGCAAAAGCAGATGGACAAAGATGTGTGAGTATTATTACATATATGGCATCCTGCTCTCTTTATTATGTAGGTGGACTGTTAAGTGAGATTTAGAGTAAAAAGCAAGTTACTTCTCAAGAGAAGAAATACAAATGACCAAAAAATATATTTAAAATATGTTCAACACCACTAGCAATCAGGGAAATCCAAATGAAAACTACACTGAGATTCTACCTAAATCCAGTTAGAATGCTAATCATTGGGAACACAAACAATAATAAATGCTGGTGAGGATGTGGGAAAATAGGAACTCTCTATGCTGTTGTTGGGATTGTAAAGTAGTACAACCACTATGGAGATCAGTATGAAGGCTCCTCAAAAGACTAGGAATGGAACCACCATATGACCCAGCTAGGTGGGATGGTATTCAACATAAGAGCACTGCTATCAGACCCAGTGTAGATTCTCCAAGTGATTGGGTCTGACCCTGTGCTATACAACTGCACAATATCAAACAAATTCTAGTATATTGCATTGTTCTTGGCCTTAATCCTCAACTACTTGGTCCAATTCATTTTATGTTCCATAAATTATACTGCCACCAAGCCTACGAAAAAGACCCAGACATTAGGCCACTATGTTCTATCTGAAAGGCATCATTATTTTAAATAAAACATGTGAGCAGTCTTACTATTCACTAAAAACATTTACTATTTTAACATTCTCTAGGAAACAATATAATTTAAAACTATTCTTCAGTTTATAGGAATTCAATACATTTTATTAAATGCCTCCTTTATGCCAGGAATGTGTTGATGCTAGGGACAGAGGAAAAAAAAATAGGGCACAGTCTTTGTCCATGAAAAGGTTAGAATAAAGACTATAAAATTTATCAAACATATGTTCAATCCATTGTAATGATTGCTAAGACAGAAGAAGATACCAGGTGTGATAACAATCATTGAGGAGATCAACTACTAATATAGTATAAGGGAACTAGAGAATATTATGTGTTATCTCAACTATGTACCTACTAGTATAGTATAATATATGCAACATAATATATCAACTACTAATATAACATCACCTATAAAAGGTGATTCCCTGAAGGAATCAAGTAAGAATAATATTTTCTGGGAAACAAAAGAAGGGAGAAAAACTTTCCTGAAAAGTGAGATAGTGTGTGCAAAAGTCAGGACATAGAATATTATGTTTAAGGAAGAGTTTGGTGACACTGGAATGTAGACCCAGTGTAGATCTTACTGGTCTTCATATGTTATATTTGAACATAATATATTGGAATGATAGCAGAGCCAAAGAGAAGAAAATTGTGTTGGATGGAATCTCCTACCCTTCCTCTTGTCTTGGATATGTATGTCAGCCAAATGAAGGGAATGTCTACCCAAGCCTCCAGTTTCTCTCTCCACCCAAATCACACTTTCCAATCTAACACTGGCTCTTCTCCCTGTTTATACGGTGTATAAGGTCACTGTATGGCTTTCATGCTTCATATGAAACTGTGTGAGTTGGACCCACTAGTCTATCTCTTGGATCCATCTCTCCATCCATGTGGAAAATATACTTAGCTTTAAGGAGAAGGAAATAATTAGTCACCTTCAGGATAGGTACATTCTTCAATCCAGAGTTTTAAATTGAGGATCAGATATTTGATCAGCCATTTAAAAACTAAGAT
>PVLC010044730.1:0-12056 GCA_004027655.1 Graphiurus murinus | reverse complement strand
AGCTGTGGAGGAAATGCTCTCCCATACTCTACTGCGTGGTGTGTAAACAACTGACCACGCTGGAAGGTAGAACTCCCCGATTTCTATAAAACTGTAAAGATGTCTATCTTTTGACCCAGTAGTTCCTCCTTTATGAGCATGGAGAGGTCCACTCAACACTGCTTATCTTGGCATTATTTCCAACAGTATACAATGAGCAGCAACCTGGATGGCAGGCAGTGAGTGATGGGCGCGACCAGAAGCTGTCAGGTTGTGCAGAGGAATATTACTTAGTTAAGAAAAAGAGAGGCAGAAAAGCGTGAACTTTCACAGAGTTGTCTCTAAGGCACGTAAAGCAAAAAAGCAGAAAACAGTAAACTGCAGGATTCCTTACAGATTAGGTTTTTGTTTTTTGGAAAGGAAAAATTTAAAAGGGCAGGCAGATGCTCGAGCACACACGCACACTTTGAAAAGATAGTATGTCCACTACTCTTTGAAAGGTGGTCAGCTCCCGGAGAAAGGAAAGGGGAGAGGATATTTTTGCCTTTTTCCTTTGGATACACAAAGCAGCTCTGTATTTTTCTGTTGGTTTTGTTTTGGGGAGTTTGTTGTTGTTTTCTGCATTGAGCAACTACTACTTTTATAAGTTAAAATAGCAGCAAATATTTAAGGAAGAAAGAGCTTACATGTATGGAAACTAGCTCATGCTGGGCAAGATGCTAAGTACCCTGATGCTTAGTCCCACGGGCTACTGCTACTCACAGAGGCTCTACGGAGGAGGTCATCTTACAAAAAGTGACCTGAGATTAAATAACTTGCCTGAGGTTAAACAGCCAGTGCAGGTAGGACAGAGACTTGACTTCAGGTCTTCAAACAAAAGCGTCCATTCCCTTAACCCACTCTGCATTGCCTGGATGTCTTTGAGGAGCCACTAAAAAACTTGAATGGGGACCAGCAGATCAGATTGACTATATTAATGTGAGCTTTAGGAGCACCATGTCTGGTTGTCCAGTGTGTGCACTGCACAAAAGCGCTCATTTGAAGGGATGAAAGGGCTGAGTCTTTTCAAAGCGACTTGGAATCTCTTTGTCCGGGATTTTGCCCCCGTAGGCTGCTCTGGCGCTGATTTTCAGCCTGGATCTGCCCCGCAGTGAGCCTGAACTAAGGAAAATGCCTCTCTTCCCTGGCTTTCTCGGGGTTTCTTCTTTGGATGCAAAAATAATCCTTAACTCAAAAGGCAATGGCGTCCCCACTGCAGCTCTTGGAGGAGGCTGCAGGCGGGCCAGCTGCGTGGACCTCGGCAGCGTCTTCCTGCCTGAAGTGGGTCAGAGGTGTCCAGAGAAGCAGCTCTCTGGGCTCTGGCATGGCTTCTTTGGGGAGCAGGGTGTTGGCGCATCTGCAAGTGGCCACGGAGATCTTGTTACAGCTGAACCGAGCCACAGAGAAGTCCAGGCCAGAGGTCAAGGGGGGCTCAGGGCGGCTTGGGAACCACTCACCCCACAGCCCGGGTCAGGCCTCAGACCTCTCTTTCCTCACCTCTCCAGGGACCTGACAGCCCCGTCCTGTCACCTCCTGGGAGCCCTGTGAAAACCAGAAAAGCTCAGGGAGTGGAAAAATAGGGGTTCAAGAGTTCCAGGAAGCCGGGCACAGTGGCGTAAGCCTGTAATCCCAGTACTTGGGAGGCTGAGACAAGAGGGCTGCAGGTTTGAGACCAGCCTCAGCAACTTAGCTAGACCTTTATTTCAAAAATAAATAAGTGAATAAAAACGGTTGAGAGTATAGCTCAGAGGTAAAATGCCCTTGGGTTCAAAACCTAGTACCAAAAAAATTTTTTTTGAGTAATATGGGGCCTGATGTATATTTATGCAGTTGGATCTGAAGTTTATTTTTTTGTGGTACTGGGGATTGAACCCAGAGGTGCTCTTCTATAAGCTATAGCTTCCCCTCTTTATTATTTTTTTTGAAACAGGGTCTTGTTAAAGTGCTGAGGCTGGCCTCAAGCCTGTGATCCTCCAGTCTCAACCTCCCAAGTATGGGAATCATAGGTGTATCCCACTGCCCCCTGATACATGCTTTCTTAAGTATCTGAAATCCTCTCTGCCTGGGGTGTTTTCTTCGATCTGACTGTACCTGGCATGCCCTCCTCACACACAGGGTTCGCTCCCTTGAGGTTCACCGCAGCTGGGCCTGTCCTGAGCCTCCCGAGGGCTGGGAGGACCCTGCACGTGCTCCCCACCACCCACCATGCTCCTTTTCACAGCTCAGCCATGAGGCAGGGAGAGGCCTGGGAGCCACCCCAGCGCAGAGCCGGCCCAGGAACAACAGGGTGGCCCCGTGCTGGGAGTGGAACACCCCCTGTGCCGGTCACCAGTGGCGAGGGGAGCACCTTCAAAGAGAGTCCAGAGAGAACAGAAAGAAGCCGGCTGGGAGTGGGGCGGGAGGTGAGACCAGGAGGAAGTCATGAGTGCTGTCTCCAAGGCCACCCTTTGGGTTGAACAAAAGACAATCATCTAGAAAGACAAACTCCTGGAGGACAGTCATCCACGCCAACTGACACAGAAGCCAGGCCCTTCTCAGCAGCCTCTGCCCACTTGCTTCTGATGGGTGCTTATGTGCCGTGCTCAAACTACACAAGCAGATCATGGTGGCCCTAAAAACAAGAATACATCATGTGCTGGCTCAGGGGGTCTGCTTAGGTTACATCATTGATCTCCACCCTGACTCCATGAAACAGGGACCAGAGTCCTCCTTTTGATAGTAAACAGACTGAGAGAGGACATGTCCTCCAGGCCACCGAGCCAAGAAGGAGAAGTTGGCGTTCCCGCCTGCTGGGTTCACTCTGGAGCGTCTTCTTCTGAATTCCAGCCTGGGACATCTCAGGAAAGCAAATGCGAAGGGACAGCTCCGTCCATGCTGCACAAAAGACTGATGGACGAAGGGAAGTACGCCGAGGCTTAGAGAAGACTGAGGGCAGATGCCGCCAGGGGCATGCGACAGGACGGGCGGCTGCCAATGCCAGCAGGCATCTGTTAGGAGAGGCAGCATCTGCCCGGGAAAGGCAGACGGTGACACAGGGAGGGTGACAGCCCCCATCCTCTTAATGTGACAGGCCAAGATTGTAAAACAAGAAGATGAGCAACTCTGGCCTCAGAGAACTGGTCTCTGGGGCAGATAAAAGGGACCATGCAAGGAATTCTTTCTGGGCATGACCCATTTGCAGAGCAGGAGTGCAGAGGCCCAGTACAATGGTCCACCTGTAATCCTAGCACTCAGGAGGCTGAGACAGGAGGATCACAGGTTTGAGGCCAGCCTCAGTAATTTAATAACACTCTTGGCAACTTGATGAGACTCTGTTTCAAAATAAAGAATGAAACAGGGCTGGAGGTGTAGCTCAGAGGTAGAATGCCCTGGGATTCAAAGAAAAAATAAATAAAAAGAATACTGAATTGTTTGCAAGAGAAATGAGAAAGAAATAGGTAAGAAGTCCATGAGTCTACTAAAAGTAAGCAAAGATTGAGAAGAAGAGAAAAAATGGGCATTTTAGATTCCTTGACTGAAATACAAAATATTCACAAGTATAGGAATAAATATTTTTTGGAATGTCAGGAGATGGCTTATTGGTGGAAAAATTATTTTAAGTATGCTTAGATACTCTCTATATAGTACTTGTATTCTTTAAAGCCTTCGAGGAGTACGTGGAACAAATTATATGAAAGTAGTAAATGGAAGACTTTGAAACTGAAAGTATATCTGGGTTAATCTATTTCAGAAACAGGTAATAAGCACATTCAACGCACACGGCCCTTAGGCAGGTCCTGGGCCACCAAGATGAACAGGACATCAAGCTCCACTCCTAGATTCCATGGGAGGGAGGCCATGGTGCACCAGGGCAGGATGTGGGGTGCGACCCCAGTTTAATAATAAGGGGGTGAATTTTCCATAGAAAACCGAAAAAAAATAAAACTGGTAAGAGTCCATAATCCTAAAAATCTTAGTAATAAAATGGTTCTTCCCTAAAAGAAATAAAAATAAAAAGTCAGGGTTTGATAAAATGTAGCAAATGGGTTAAATCCAGGCAGGAGCCTCTTTTTGTAAATAAAGTTTTATATGGAATCATCCATTCATTCATTCATTCATCCATTCATCCATTCATTCATTCATTACCTATGCCAGCTTTCTTTCATGCTGCAGTGGTGAGTAGTAGTGACGGAGACCAGATGGCCACGGAGAATAAAATATTTACTACCCGGCCCTGACAGAGAAAATTTGCTGACCCCTGATCCAAGTTATAAACAACGGCTGCAATTACTGCTGAGTTTCGATAATATAGATGTCAACTTCAATTAGCACGTTTTTATTACTTCTCCTTTAATAGATACTGCACTCGACAAGGAAGTTAATTCTAGAAGTCCCAGTTATTTAGGGGCCCCTACGGGCTCCGCTACGTGCATTTGTTTTGAGAGTATGCTTGTCACTGATAGCTGTTTCTGCTCTCCCCAACCCTTCTGATTCCCGAATTTAAAGAGTAGATCCAAAATAAATGATGCTATTCCTCTGATTATAAAGTCAAAGAAATAGAATTTTGAGTGACATCAATTTTTGGTTCGATAGAACTATGTCCATTTAGAATTCTTATTCGTGTTTAAAACTGAAAAAAATAACAAAACTTACACAATAACAAAACTACTGCAGTAACTCGGCTTGACTAGTGCAAATTTTAGTTCCCAGGTGAAGTATGTTACAGAATTTGAATGTGAATTTTAAACTACCATTAATTTGTTTCTAAAGCATGACTATTATGAGTTCTGAAAATAACTGTGTCATATAGAAGAGGGAATACCAAATGCATTATACTTGCAAAGGTACACGAGCTTCCAATAGTGACTCTCTCACTAAGATAAAGGTCAAGAGAAATGTCCCATGACCGAGTGTCACAGGGCCTTCAGATAAGGCCAATCTTCCAAATGGAGGAAATCAGTGCTTTCTCTGTTGGTAGAAAAGTTCCTGAGAGTCATCATTGTGCCTATAGTGTGCATTTGTTCCTGCACCAGGAATGAGTGTGCAAGAGGAGCACTTCCCACACTCCCACAACGAATACATGGAGAGCTCATTGGTGGGTTATCCAACTCCTCCCTTGTGCAGGAACCTCACAGCAATCTTCAGGTGGTCCCTGCGCAAAGGGAGAAGGGTCAGAAGGAACGGCTTTCCCACTTCCCCTGATGCACACCTGCTTCAATGCCCAGGGCCCCAGGGCGGCATGAAGATTCAGAAGATTCAGCCTCCTCAGTCTAGTCTTTGCCCAAGGAGACCCTCCTTCCAGTCAATCAAGAAAGGACTCTGCATAGAGGAGCAGGCCAGAGATCTGCGCTGGAAGGCCAGAGGCAGTTTGGTTGCTTTTAGGACCTGCGAGCTTTGCAATGGACTTCAGCCATGGGCCCTGATGTCACCCTTGGGGCTCTCAGAGGGATTAAGACAGCCTGATCAAAAGAGCCAGGCTCGGCTCTATGGGCTGCTGGATGGGGTAGAGCAATATCTCAATGTCCGGACCACCGGGCGAGTAACTTAGGGCTCTGCTTCAAAAAGCAGATGGATGTTGGAGCCCATCACCCACCTAGATATATTCAATGAGACCCCTTGGAGAACAGGTCTGGGAATGTGCGTACTGACCAAGCGCCTTGGGTGAGTGGATGAGTCTGCTATTCTTCTCAGAAAGGTTTGAGAAGAAGAAGTAAGATAAAGGTTAGCAGACAGATGGCCAGTTCCAGTCACACACAGCTGTCCCAGTGTGGCTTCGGTTCCTCACAGGGTTGTTTGTTTGTGCTAGGGGTTGAACCCTGGTACATTTTACCTTTGAACTGCATCCCAGCGCACTTTTTTTTTTTTTTTTTTTAATCTTTAAACAGGGTCTCAGTAAGTTGTTGAAGGTCTTACTAAGTTGCAGAGGCTAGCCTTGAACTTGCAATCCTCCAGTGTCAGTCTCCCACATACTGGGATTATAGGCATGTGCCATATATTCGGGGTCTTTTTATACAATCAAAAGAACCATTGCATTCTACAAGTTGTGTGCTAAAGTTGCTAAGACATATAGAACACAAGAATTATATACGTAAAAGAAGTATAACAGAATATGTAAGTAATTAGGAAATATATAAGGAATTTAGCCTGTAAATGGCTGTCAGGTGTAAGAATAGCTCACAGTTTGGAGAGCTTACTAAGTACTTAATCCATTTCAACTCAACCATAGCATCTCATGGAATACATGTCTCTCCTGGACTCCACTTTGCATGTGAGGAAACTACGTCCCAGAGTTAAGCAACTGCCCAAGATCACAATAGCTACCACAATAGCTACCTCACTGACTCTGGAGATACCAGTAGAAGTACTAGGGCACCGTTGTCCCCTACCAAGTAAGACAAAGTGAGGCTCCGGATGCAGCCTCAACACAGCTTGGGCTGTGGTGTAGTACGGTGACAAACCGCAGGACCGCAATGCAGAAGGGGGCCCAAGCTAGACTGATGATTGGCATTGATCAGGTCGCTTTTACCTTCCTTAAATTGGCACCGCTACACAACAGCCTCTCTGTGGCCCTTTCCCCCTCTCCAAGCTTCTGTCTTAGTTGGAGAGTCAAATTAGAAAACAGGTCGTCAACAACACAGTCAGTCAGGCACGAATTTAACTAGTTTTCTGTGGTCTCCAAAGAAAACCACTATAGTCACCTGAGGGTTTCATAAAAATAGAAATTCCCGGATCCCATCCTCAGGAAATCTCGTTCTGGTCATGAGAAGGTGACTCAGAAACCAAGTCGCTTTTAGATGACCTGGGTTGACAACCGCTACTCTCAAAAGTATTGGGAGTTGATAACGTTGCTTCCTTGTTTTGATTTTTAAAGTCAAGTTTCCATGAGCTTTGCAGTGGAAAACTGGCCTTCTTTCCTCTCTCTGTCCTCCTCTCTCTTTTCTTCCTGGCTGCTCCCTACTCCATTCCTCTCCTTCTCTTTTCTCCCTCCCTCCCTTCCTTCTGTCCACCCACATGTGTTAAGCACATTACAAGTGACAGGCACTGAGCTAGGTTTGGGAATACAGACCTTCCCTAAAGGAAGGTACACTGTGGTGTGAGCGCACATCCGTGCACATGCGCACACCGTACCCGCGCACACCACACATGCGCACACCGTACCCGCGCACACCACACATGCGCACACCGTACCCGCGCACACCACACATGCGCACACCGTACCCGCGCACACCACACATGCGCACACTGTACCCGCGCACACCACACATGCGCACACTGTACCCACGCACACCACACATGCGCACACTGTACCCGCGCACACCACACATGCACACACCACACATACACACACCACACAGGTGCACATCTTAAAAACACAGTTTCACAGATCTGTGCATGCTGCCTTCCAGTAGAGACTTCGGCGCTGAAGATTCCTGGAAAACGCAGACATTGACTAGATTAGAAGAAAGATGGGGAGGACCTCCTCCAGCTCCTGCCCTGGCTCCTGGGCCAAGGTCTAGGCACGGGCCAGCACTCAGGGCTTGTGAGTCACAGAGGAGTCATCGCTGACCCCGACCCCTGCCAAGGGTGGCCATCTGTTCACCCTCTGAAACGTGACCAGGTGGCCCATTAATTTTGCAGCATTAAGTCCGAGAGGAAATTAGATTCCAACCAGAGTCATTAATCTTCAATCACAAGAAGAGAGCATCGATAATCAGAATGTAATTTTCTGAGTTAGGAAGTGGTCAGAATGTTGGTGTTGGGCCTCTTGCACATCTAAGAGTTTCACAGCATTTTTTTGAACGAAGGCAATTATTTTAAGACTAGGGGTGGGGAGAGACCACCACTTCAAAGGGCAGTTGCTTCCTAAGATGTAGCTTAGACCCTTCTCTAGGGATGACAAAGTGGTGGTATCTACTGACTCATTAACACCCAGTTGTTGATCATTCTACCCCAGCACTCTTCCGACCACCACAGGTCTATACCACTGCCTCTCAAAGTGGCTCGGTTGCGGTTAGTGAGCCCCATCTATTTAATTACAGGAGTACTCTTAACTTGTTAATCTTTCTTATGTCTGCAACCTTTAAAAAATGATGACAGTATCACTCAACCTCATTATGCGCCAATAAGAATATACTCAATAAAATCATTTTTAAAAATAAAAAAAGTGATTTAATTGTGTAACTGATCAGCATTGCTCTGCTGTAATTCGTTGATTTTTCTGTGTATATCCAGACTAATAGTTTTTTTCTTTTGCTTTGCAATTGAGTTTCAAAAAATATTTAAAGTAATTTCGCTTACCATTTCCTTTGCATCCAATAAAGAATTACAAATGGGTTTAGTAACCCTGAACCCCACCAAAAGTAGTGGAGCATATGTTTGTAATTTTATTTTGCTACTGGAAATTTCACCTTTAATGGAATCCAAAAAATTTATTACACTTAAATTTGTACCGAAAAATATTCAGTGATGAATAAGTCAATAAACAAATAGATATGTCCTCAAAAAAAATGGTGACAAAAATGATTTCACTAAAGGAAACTAAGTCTTTCTCAAAATGTAATCTATAAGCAAAACTTCTAATTAGTTCATATTCCTTTACTGTGACCCTCCAGTGCTGTCTTCTGCTGAAACTGCAATATTATAAACCCAGATTTTCCCCCCAGATTCATCTCTCTCTCTCTTATTTTTAATCATTCATTTCTAGGATTTGGAAAAGCACATTCCTATTGCCTAAAGCCTTTAAGAACACATTGCCAAGGAAAATATTTATAAATATCTGTCTTTCAAAGTCACCAATCTTTCCTAAGCAAAATGAGTAAATGGAAAACAAAGTAATGTGAACATGTACTCTGTCATCTTGCAGACCCAGATGAACTAATTTTTATTGGTAGTGTGGGAAGTAAAGGAGATCTCCAATGGGTTTAGTTAGGCCTCCTAACTACTCAAGAGATGTAACTTGTTTTACCATCTGCCTCTATAGACAGAATAAAGACAGGCTAACACTGACTTAAAACTAACGTATGGCTTTCAGGTAACAATAAGAAGGAATAGAGTTTTAGACCAGAACCCAATGTTGATAAGTTAAATATGAGTTCGCTTTCACAATTATCCCTGTTGACATGAGAGATTGTACATTTAGCCCTAAAAAACAAATACCAATCAAGAGACCATTCACATGCAAAGTGGCCTCTACAGATCTTCAGTAAAAATATTTTCTCAACTGCTTAACTATATGTCTTAGTGCACAGAAAAGCTTCTTTGAAAAGTACCACCTTTAACTTTTTGCTCATCAATTGCTCTCATATTTCATCACCAGCTTTGTACTGTGTCTGGTGCCTTCATATAATTTCAAAACAGGAGGCATCAGATTCACTCACTTAGGCTGTTCAGGGGACTCTGTGTTACCAAGCACAGACCAGAGACTTCTGCCGAACAGTTTATCAGGAAAGATACTGAGGAAAAGGTACATTTCCAACATTTTTATGTACTATGATGGGAATAACAACCTATCTATCCGTTTTGCAGAAGTTTCTAAAAGAGAAAGCCTCTTTACCTTGGTCTATGGATGTGATCACATCTCCCATGGTACATTCCTGTGACACATACACACACACACACACACACACACACATACACATTTACTTTAGATAGATAGATAGATAGATAGATAGATAGATAGATGACAGATAGATAGATAGATGACAGATAGATAAAGATGATAGATAGATAGGCAAGAAAAAAAAAAAACAACGTTGCTCATTTTCCATAGGAAATCCCCTCCACCAGCCCCACAAGCATCTCAGTGTGTTTTGACTTCTCTCCTTTGGTAAGTGCATATGGAAATTGTCACATTTTAAGGCCAATTATACAGAAAAATTCACAAACAGCATTTATTTTAAAGCAGAAAAGTTTCCTTTATTCCATCGAAGCACTGGAACAGAATGAATGCTAAATAGGGGCAAATTACTATCCCAGGAAGCTTTGGGGTTAAGATGCTCAATTTGTGATGTTGGTGAGAAACATCTTGGTGAGTGTGTGTGTGTGTGTTTGTTTTTAATTCCTGTGTCAATAGCAAATTAATTTTATTATAGGAGAAAAAGTGACATTTATTTTTAATTCCAAACATCAAGAGGGCCAACAGTAGAGACGGCTGCTGGTTTAACCACATCTTCTCAAAATTGGCAACACAAGGCAGAGGCCTAAATATGAGCAGCGCAGTTGTGGTTTGGGTTTCAGAACCAGGGCGGCACAGTTGTTAGTTACCATACTCGAGCAGAGGAAAACACTTCTGGGTAGGGAAAGGAATCTGCGAACTGTCCTAGGAGGTTAATTTGGACCAACTTGGACCCCAGTCATGAAAATCACACATGTCTTCTGGAATTGTTTGGTCAAGTTTATGCTGGTTAGGTTAACAAGAAAATACTACTCTGGTTTAAAAAAAAAAGGACAGAGAGATAGGCACAAATATTTTAAAAATCTGATGATTGAGCAGAGTTTTTTTTAAAATGGAAAATACCATAGCTGGTAATATCATGGAAAATACCGTAGTTGGTAATATCATGGAAAATACCATAGCTGGTAATATCAAAATACCATAGCTGGTTTTTGAAATGGAAAATACCAGAGCTGGCAGTCTTGCGGCTTCAACGTCTTTCAACCTATCTGTGAATAGCAATGCCTGTACGTAGGTTGGGATTCGTATTTTATCTCCCATTATAATTATGCTATCATGACATATGACTTCCTTTTACTTCTTTTTTTATAGCCATAAAGGGACTCTTTGTTTCCCAGGCTGTTTAGTGGATCAAAATGGCAATGATAGTGTTGTATTCACTCATTCATTCATTCATTCATTTATTCATTCAAATAATCTACCAATTCTATTGCAAGTCTCTACCCCAGAGGAATCATTATATATATTCACAGAGGACACAAGCAAGAATATTCATGGCAAAAAGTATAAATATCCTCTTATAATATCTAAATTTCTAACACCAAGGGAACAGATAACAAGTAGGACTTACACTTATGTATGTATTATACTTGTATACATGAGGACATATAGATAGACGACAAATACAATTCAGGAGCAGAGTGTATGTATCAACATGGATAAATCTTAACACACAAAGTATTGACTGAAAATAAGCTGGATATGGTGGCACATGCCTATAATTCCAGTACTTGGGAGCCTGAGACAGGAGGATCACAGGTTCAAGGCCAGCTTCAGCAATTTAATGAGGCCCTCAGCAATTTAGTGAGGCCCTTTTGCAAAAATAAAATGAAATAAAATAAAATAGGGATAAGGGTATAGTTCAGAGGTAGAATGCCCTTGGATTGAATCCTCAGTACCTACCCCTGCATAAAAACCAACCCAGAAAATAACAATTTATAGAAGGATACGTAGGTATAATAATGTTTACTTGGAGTTTATCTAGGCAAATCCATACCTTTTGTAGTTTAAAATAAGTGTATAGTGAAGTGATGAATGAAACCATGAGAATGAGAGACCCCACTCAAGAGAATGGCTCCTTCCAGAGGGCAGGAAGGAGAATGATATCAGGAGCCATAACTAACTGGGTAATACTTGCTTTCTAATACTTTACTGAGTTGTAAGCCCAAGGGTTTATTCTACTTTTTAGTTCATTATTTCAGTTGATCAATGAAGGAAATATATAGTATTCTCTATTCTTTTAATACAGATGAAATATCTCATAACTATTCTTTTAGAAATTCTACAAAAAAAGATGAAATAGGGGCCAAGAACTGGAGACAAGTTTCTTGTAGATAAGAAGAGGGTGAGCAGCAGAGTGTAGTCATCAGCAAGGTGACCTTGCGCAGTTTTGAAGGTGAAGGGAAAGAAGCTGGTGGGAATAGAGAGGTTCCATAGTCTATGGAAATGGAAGACTTGGACGGTAGGGTCCCTGAGTGGGCTGGAGAGAGGGGCATTAGGAAAGCAGATGGAAGAGGTACATTGGAAGGGAAGGTGGGCAGCATTTCCTCTGGAGCTGGAATGAGATCACGGTTGGAGCCAGAGAGAGGGAAATTCTTCCAGGTTC
>PVLC010044729.1:0-12054 GCA_004027655.1 Graphiurus murinus | reverse complement strand
AAGAAAGCTATAAAAAGTATCTTTTTCAACCCTCTCCCTGATTTCAGAATAAAATTCTATGTATTTAGGATAAATGCCCAGAAGTGTCATTACTTAGAAGTGTAAGTGGGTTCAAAGGACTGCATGGATTATTTATTTTTGTAAAATCATATGTATTAGATGTAAGGGAAGCACACTCCCTCTTTTTGTCTGCATTCATTACAGGTATTTTTGTATGCACTGGTTATGAAAAGTGTCAGGAGATTTGAAAACTTGACGGATTATGCTGGGCAGAGCATTTTCTTTCTTGACAGCACGCTCATTCCCAGTCCCGCGTCTGCTTCACTGGGCAGGAGTGCATGTTCTGTTTGACTTCATCCATTTTGAAGTTTCAAGTGGTCACAACCTATGAGACACAATGACAAAAGGCCATCAATCAATGTCAATTGGAGCTCAGCCCCTGGGACTGGGTCAGGGCTGGGAAGGGGTCACTGGGGGTTCCTCTGGATATCAGTGTGTCTTTCACATGAATGTGGCTGGTGCTGGGCCAGAGAATTCTATTATTAACTGCATTTTTAAAAAAATCTAAAATGCATGTATATAAATTAAGTTTTGAGAGCATTCTGTTTCCTCCTGGAAATACTGTTCGCTAGGTACCAGGTCAATATCATTCTCGGAAGTATTGATTTTCAATGGCCACAGAAACATCCCGCCTGGTAGGGAGGAATGATGCAGAGCTCAGTTATTAACTTTGTTGTTGTCCTTTTTAAAATTATCACTTTGAGCATCTGCAGGTTGAGCGGGGAGAAGCAGCATTAAAATCAATTCCAAAAATTAGTTTCTGGCTGAACCCTTAGGTTTGGCAATATTAGAAGAATCTGAACCTCTTTTGTTTTGAATGAGTATAAAGCAAGCAAACAAACAAACAAAGACAAAAACCCTTTACTGCATGTAATATTGCCCATTCCTTTGGAGGAAAATATCTTTGGTGTCGGTATAAAAGAGAGGATACATGGTCATGGAAGTGCATTGGAGACTTTTCCTAGGTTTGTCTCCAAGATGTCCGAGAGAAGGGGGAGGGCTTCTGTGATGGGCTTGTTGGGGTGAGTCCTTAGCTCAAGAACTCGGGATCTGCAAGGTCCTTGGCTAACCTGACAGAAAAGAAGTTCAGCACAGGCCAGAGACATGGACAGAGGTTTGTTTGGGGAAAAGGGAAGAAAAACACATTCAAGAGACAGTGCAGGGCATCTCAAGATGAGGAAGGCATTTTGGGGAGTTCAGGGCTCTCTTCTTATAGGGGACTTTAATGAGGGGTCAGATAGAGGAGGTGTGTGATCTCAGTTTAGTAGTCTCCGAGGCGGTTTATGGTGTCTGGTAATCCAGTCAGCTTTGGGGTGGGTAATCTCAGTCCGGTAGTGCCAAGGTGGTTCCTGGTGGTCTGGTCAATCTTAGGGTCTTCAGGCTGATTGAGGTGGCCTGCATTCTCTCTTGAATGTGTCTTTCTTCCCTTTTCCCCAAATAAACCTCTGTCCATATCTCTGGCCTGTGCTGAACTTCTTTTCCTCATCTTGAGAAGAGTCTTAAATTATAAGTTTTTCAAAATATTGTACCTGTCTTGTTATCAATGCACAGGGCAATGAGAGTATCTTTTAGTTAACTTTAAGAGCTACAGATTTCCCAGGAATTTGGGAGAGTTAGGCCTGAGAAAGAGAAATGTAATTTTAAAGTTACATTTTACTTTTCCTTCCTGTCTATCTCATTTCTATCTACTTATTTTTTTTTTTTCTATCCTACATCAGGCTGACTTTTTTTTTCTGGAAGGGTTAGCTTTGAGACAGTGGCTTTCTTTCTCTCTCCCTCAAACCTTCCCTTTACCTTTTTCTATCTCTACCCCCTTCTCTCTTACTTTCTTCTTTTTCCTTTTTTTTTTCTTGTATTACATTAAAAAAAGTTTTTGATTGCAAAAGTAATGCCTGTTAGTTGTAGTAAACTTAGAAAATATAGAAAATTACAAAGATAAAAAACATCAAAATTGCTTGTCACCCTATCCCACCAAATGAATGCTCAATGTTTGGAGTAGAAAGGAGTGCAAGTGTGTCTGTGTATGCTGTCTTGCAGGCACACACAGAGGTATATACAGATAATTAACCAATATGGCCGGCTTTAACCTTTTTTCTATCATGGTACTGGGGATTGAACCTGTGACAGTCTACCTCTAAACTATACCCCTAGCCCTTTCTTTCTATCTATCTATCTATCTATCTATCTACTTCATCATCATCACCATCATCATAGTCATTATCATCTATCTATTTATCTATCTATCATCATCATCATCATCATCATCATCATCATCATCTATCTGTCTATCTATCACCTATCACCTATGTATCTATCTCTATCATCTTTTAGTGCTGGGGATTGAACCCAGGGGCATTTTATCTCCAGGTTACAGTCCCAGCCCTTTTTATTTATTTATTTATTTATTTATTTATTTATTTATTTATTTTTTAAAGTTTTAAACAGGGTCTCACTAAGTTGCTGAGGCTGTCCTCAAACCTGAGATCCTCTTGCTTCAAGTCTCCCAAGTACTGGGATTACAGGCATGTGCCACTGTGTCTAACTCAGCTCCAGCTTTCGATTAATAAGGCATACGCATTGAATTATGACAATATATCTCATAAACGTGTCTAATTACTGCGTATCAGTTAAAATGCCTTTTAAAAATGGATGCAATTTCTAAGCATGTGTTTCCACAGAGTGGCATAGATGCTCTCTTCTGTTTTGTGTGTTGTTTTGAATGTGATCTGAGGAGGTGGGTGGGTAGGTCTTCAAAGCTTCTCCCTCAGAGCATTGTTTTGTGCCTGTTTGATCTCCCTCTTCCCTGCCATCTTATCTTTCCGTGGAAGGTGCGGCCAGTGAGTCTATGGGAAAAAGCTCCAGAGGGCCATTGAGAAATTGGGGTTCTCAATTCCAAGATAAAGGATTTACTTAGATACTTCCCTTGGAGACATGTAAAAGTATCTTTAGCTGCAGAAGCAGGCTCTGAGCACTGTATTACTCCAAAGGAGGATCTTTGAGGAGGAAGTATGCTTCACTCATAAACAGCACCTCCTACAGGAGATGCCCAGGTACCATGCCTCCCAGCCTCCAGGCCCTCAACCTGCTCAGATGGTCTGAGCTGGGGCTGGCCATACCCTTTGTGTTGTCCTGTGTTATTTCACATAAAGACACAGGGAGAGGAGCCAGTTATACATACGGAGCCATCAGAGGTTAAAACACAGCAGCTCTGTCTGTAACCGTCTTACTCTGGATTCACTCTATATTTTTGTTGAATTGTTAGTATGAGCAGCAAAGTGACTCCTATGCCAGAAAAAGTAGGGAAATTACTTTCAAAGCTATTATTATTTCCTCTCAGTAGATGGCACTGTTTTGAATGAATAGGTTAAGGCTGAATTCTATTAGAAAAGTGGGATAGAATAAGACTTCTTTGAATGAAGAGAATTCCTTTGTTATAACCACCAGAGCTTTGCTACCAAAGACACAACACTATAGTGGCAAAAGCATGTTCTCTAGCACCTAGATTGGCACCATTCCATAAAAATGTAACATGAGCCACATATGCACTTTTAAGGGGTGGGGTGTAGAGTTAAATGGTGAATCTTCCCTGCTCTCAGACCAATTATTTGGATGACAGAGATTCAGAACTGGCCTTAGCTGGTTTGTGAGTCCTTCTTTTGTGGAATGGATTAGACCTCATAAATCCAGGTGGTAATCCCAGCATTTGGGAGGCTGAGATCGGAGGATCTGGGTTCGTGGCCAACCTCAGCTATCTAGTGAGGCCCTCTGCAACTTAGTGAGACCCTGTTTCAAAATAAAGAATAAAAAATAGGGCTGGGGATAGAGCTCAGAGGTAGAATGCCCCTGAGTTCAACCCCCAGTACCAAAAATTAAAAAAAAAAAAAAAAAGAAAAAAAAAAGTCCAGGTGGAACTTGTGGATAATTCTGGTTTGTCCTGCAGCTGTTAAGAACACTCTTCACTTATAATCAACCTGTTCTCAGGCTCCACTTGAAGATTTTTGGTTCCACGGGGCTTTTAAGGTCATTTTAGATCAGGTATTATAGTTCTATACCTGTGTTCTGAGAATGTTTGGATAGGCTGTGTGTGTGTGTGTGTGTGTGTGTGTGTGTGTGTGTGTGTGTGTTACTAGGGATAGAACACCCAGGTGTATTCTTCCTCTGAGCTATACTCCCCAGCCTTATTTTATTTATTTTGAAATGGGCCCCACTAAGTTGCTGAGGCTGGCTTCGAGCCTGTGAACCTCCTGTTTCAGCCTCCCAAGTGCTGGGATTACAAGCATGGGACATCATGCCAACCTGGACATTTTTTAAGAACAGAGAAGCTGCCATTTTGTGACCTGGTTTTACTACTGATCATCTGATCATCCCTCCTATCCTGGTCCATTAAGGGGAAGCTACTGTTTGGGTTGATAGGTCTAGCGCTGCTGAAGGGGAGCTAGTCATTCATTCAACATTTATTTAATGAGAATATAATCACGATGGGTCTGATATAAGACTTCCCTTAAGGAGTTTACACTTTTGGAAATGGCCTAGGACATATCTGAGGCCAAAGTCAAGCAAGAAGAGACTGGGGCAGAATTCCTAATTCCAGGAGACCTTGCAGCATGAGCCGGGCTGAGGAGGGAAGGTGATGAGAATTACAAAACCTGCTCATTTGGAGGAGAGCCACCCCAGAGCCCAGCGTTGCTCCTGCCACTGTGAAACGGATGCACAGGCTGTCAGCCAGTGTGCACCAGCTGTGGGGTGGAAGAAACTGTGTTCTAGGAGCTAACTCACATGTTCTCTGTGGCCTGTATGTAGAAGGAAGCAGAAAGGGACTTTTGGGCCCTAGCCGTGCTTAGTGCTGGGGGAATTATGGAGAATGTCCAGTAGGAGGCAGTTCATGCAGCAGGAGGCTAAAGCTGCACATTCTTTTTAAAAAAAATATTTTAATATACTTTTATTGGTGTATTATGGTCTCACATCATAATGTGAATCATGTTGACAGTGACATACATGTACAAAGCACTTGATGCACCCCCCTTCGGGCTCCTTCCCCATCTTTCTTCTTCCCCATACAGATGCTGAGATTGACATTGGTATTTTCACATATGTACACAAAGCTGATAGTAGTAATTCCTTCAATGATCTTCACTTTTCCCCTTTCCCTTCCCTTAAACCACCTCCCTGGCTCCTCCCTGACTCTAGATAATAGAAGTATCCCCATTACTCCCTAGCTTCCCCTATTAGAGATAACACATGACCCTTCACCTTCTGTGATTGGCTAATCTCACTTGGAGATCAGTGTGGGGATTCCTCAGAAAACTGGGAATGGATCCACCATATGATCCAGCTATACCATTCCTGGGTATCTTTCCAAAGAGGCTGAAATCAGAGAACTACAGTACTATATGCATATCCATATTCATAGCAGCACAATTCACAATAGCCAAATTATGGAACCAACCCAGGTGTTCATCAATAAATGAATGGATTACAAAATTATGGGTTACCCACACAATGGAATTCTACTCAGCAATAAAGAAGAACAAAGCTACCCACTTCTAACTTTACTGTATGGGGTGTTGTGTTCCAATCCCAGGTGTAATCAGTTGGGGACAAACATGAGCACCAGGCCTTGCGTGTCAGGGAGGAATGCTTATTTTCATATTTATATTTAATACTTATACTTAAGGGGTTCTTCCTGACCACTCCTCACATTTTCTTTCCACAGCTCACCCTTGTTTAAAGATCTAAAGATATTTGCATTTTTTATGATAAAATGACTATTTCTGGATAGAAAGCTAGAATTTTCTATACGTTCTTATCTTTCTGACTTTTAACAAAGCCAATGCCCTCTTGTGAGATAAAATCTCCTTCTCAGTGTCTCCTAAATTTGCTATTTTTTTCCCATCTTGTTCTCTTTAAATCCAGAGCAGAGAGAAAAAGATTAAGATAGACATATTCCTGTTGCCCTTTCCAATTAGCTAAAGAATCAAATCACCTTCCGAAAATCCTAAAAGCCAGAAACCAGGCGTGATTTTTTTTTCTTGCCAGTGTAGGTTGTACTCTACCAGGGTATTGAATTATTGATGCTCTATTTCTTTTTTTTCTCCTTAATTTTGTAATACTTCTTGTAAACTTGGCTTCACTGTGAGCTTTCATCCCGATTTCACATTTTATTTTAGCCCACAACAAGGATTAATACTTTGAAGTATGTAGTTACATGTTATCAATCTCCTTTGGAGATTTTTCAGGCAGTGCTGATGGAAATAAAATTCTGTCTATGGAAAGATCCAGCACCACTGTTTTTCTGAAGTGTACGCATACGAGTCATATATCAACATGGCTACCCAGCGTGCACATATGTTAAGGTAGAGATTCAGTGCAGGTTTTTTTTTTTCTTCTTTTCATTTTCTTTTTACCCATCAGGTTTAGTAAGATTATTAGGAGAAGTATGGCCAAAGGGATTTGTGAGAAGGCATGGTGCTTGGGGGGAGTTCCACCATGAATTGCGTGGTACCAAGATAAACACCTTCGGCAATCTAAACAAAATTGGTTTATGAGGGGATTGTGTACATGATCACCTCCACTAGGTGGGAATGGCTGACAGAAGTAATTGAACATTTGTGGTTTTTCTAAAGGTTAGAGTAGATGATAGGTAATGGAAGTGGGGAATTGGGAGTTTGTTTTTTGTGTGTTTTCTTTTCCCCTTCAATTTAATAGAGTTCAGGAAAAATATTTTTCTTTAATTTCAGAAAGGGAATTAAGATTTCTAAATTTAATGTATCTCAACCCAACAGTATGACTGTAAGTTATAAAGGTTTCCTTCTATCGAATTTGTAGATGTCAAGGAGTTGCAAGTAATTCTTTTCTTCTCTTTAGCGTCTACTCAAGTGGCTTCTGTGTAGTTCTGAAAATAAATAAGAGAATCACAAGTGTCTGGGGTTGTGTTCAAGTGCAAGTGTGTCTACTGGAATATTCTAGTGCCAGAAAGCTAAGCTTCCAGAAGAGGTTTTCTTTGTGTGGGAAGCCTGCCAAGCTTGCTAGCAGCAAATTCAGTCTGATCACAACTGATCACACTGCGCTGATAGTCTTTACCTTTCTGCTTAAAAATAGCATTAAGTTCAAGGCTCAGAAGAGGGAAGAACATGTATTTCTAGTCATTATTCCCATGGTAATCCTTCACATGGCGTTTTATGTGTTTCATCTAGGAAAAGCCCTCCAGGGTTAGGAAGTCGCAGCACTTTGCTGAGGTTTGCACAGAAGTGGAGGATCTCATTGGGGAACATGATGAGGGTAAGCACCTTTGTGCCTGTTTGCCATCATGTTCCTGGACCATTGCACAATGCTGTGCACTGAATACGTTAGGTCATTCCTTTGATTCATAAACAAGTACAAGATACTTCAAGCTCTATATAATGGCCAGATGTGGTGTGACATGCCCATAATCCCAGTTCTTGGGAGGCTGAGACAGGAGAATCATGGGCTTGAGGCCAGCTTCAGCAATTTAGTGAGGTCCTCAGCAACCTTAGTGAGACCCTCTTTCAAAATATAAAATAAAATAAAATAAAATAGGGCTGGAGGTGTAGCTCAAGGGTAGAAAGCCACTGGGTTCAATCCCCAGTACCTCCAAAACCAAACCAACACACACAAAACAAAACCCTACGTAATGACTTGATCTAAATTGATAATATCTCGCACCAGGTTCTCCCTTTGCACTGGAAGTATTTCCTCCATCCCAATCTCTGAAACTCCATAGTACCTAGAATTCCCTGCTCTTCTCCCCAGGTCTTTGGCTTCACTCTCTCCAAGTTCCTCCCCCAACAAGCACTTCTTTCTTTTGAGATGATTATACCAGCTTGTGTCTTCTGTCTTCAGTTCCTTCCATTCTTCTCCCCTATTTCAGGCTACTTCCTTTCTCTCTAGAACGGTGAAGCCCCAGACTTTATTTGTCCCTGGATACCCCCCCTCCACCACTACCCATATGCCTCTGCATTTTTTAATACTTGTTGGTCTTAGAGGCATTGGACCTTGAGGTGTTAGAACTGGAAGATGCCTTTGCACTATCCTTATTAAATTTCTTCAGTATTTTTCAGAGGAAAAATGGAAGTCTAAAGTTGCCCAGATGGCAAAAGTCAGTGCTGGAATGAAAAGAAGTTCTCTGCCTCCCAGGTACTACCTTGAGAGTCTGTGCAAGGACATGTGAGTTGCTGGAACCTCAGCTCCAGCATCCACAGGTCAGTAAGGAAGAGGAAAGAGATGGGAAGGCTCTGTGAAAAACGAAGAAGATCTAAACACACAACTGCACACCCAGATTCCTGACATTTCCTGGGTGTACATGGTGTGATGCTGTGATAGCAATGGTTAGATAATACCTGGGCCTTATCTAATGCTGAGGCTCTATTCCTTATGACCTGTAATCTAAGCCATTATTTCAATCTTTTCTGTGTTCGTCATCTTTCTGTTACTGGGATAAACTACCCGAGATAACCAATAAGGAGGAAAGACTTATTTTGGCTCACAGTTTTGGGGGTTTAGTCTAAGGTTGGTTGGTCTGTTGCTTTGGGGCCTGTGGTGAGGCAGTGCGTCATGGCCGGAGTGAAAGGCAGAGAAAGCTGCATCATGGGAGCCAGGAAGCAAAAGGAGAGAAAGAGGAGGGATGAGGGTTCCAACATCCCTTTCAAGGGCATGACCCCAGTGACCTAACTTCTTCCACTGAGTCCTACCTCCTAAAGATTCCACCATCTCCCAGTAGCTCCAAGCCTGGGCACCGAATCTTTAATACATAGCCCTTGGGAGACATGCAAGATCCAACCTATAGCACCTCCTATTTTTAAAAATTGAAAAAGACTTTTGAAAATAGAGGTTATCACCTTCATTGAACTGGTATCTAGTATTTTAGAATATATGAAAAAGATTTCTGAAACCAGAAGATCTATGCTTTCCCCCATTACATTTGGAATCAATTGAATATTGAGCTACACAAACAGTTGTGTAATTATGTTCCTAAGTTTTTCTAAAAGAGAAGCACCTCAGACTGAGAGTACTTGTAGTAAAATTTTAGTCCTACAGCCAAATATTATATTAGCTAACAATGCTCCTTGCCTGAAACTTCACATACTGATAATTTTTCTTAATCAAAAATTATTTCTAAAGAGTTTTCTATATATTTTGTTTTTTTTTCTAATATAGGTTTCAGCATGCATTTACACCTGTTTAGTAATCTTTTCCTTAGGATGATTTTGTTTTTATGAGACTAAATCATAAAAATAACCTTAATAAAGTTAGATTCACTATGAAAATGCATTTGGATACCTTGGCTACTTCTCATTTGTAGGTCTTATATATTGGAGGATTTCATTTCTCTGTTATTGAGCAGATGTTGACACTCAGGGAAAAAATACTTGTGCATGTGGAATAAGTATGCGCTGTAGACCTTAAAAATTCTTTCACTGCATTTAAGAAGCTGGCTCTCAGAGTTCAGAAACAACATATTCTGGTCCTGGCATAAATTTATAACTTTATTGAGTGAGCAATGTTGGAATTCTTATCAAGAAGATTTTCCATATCCATCTGTATGCATATGAGTAATTGTGGAGTTCCTGGTATCTGATATAATTTAGGTTTGCCTGACCATTCTTCTTCATCTAAGCCAAACAGATGGCTTTAACCTTAAGGATAAATGAAGCTTCATCTAATTCCATGTTGCACTGAATGGCATTGACTATTTTCACCCTCAGTTAAGAAAGTAAACAACCATCTAGAAAAAGGGGCAGTCCAGATAAAAGAACTAGCACTTGCTGAAGTTAGATGAACATGTTCAATATTCTTTGTTATTTAACAGTGGTGCTATCTTGAACAAGTGACAGTATTCTTAGTTTTGAGCTTGTTCAATGTTCTCCAGAGTTCTTTTCTGAATGGAAAATGGAGTGATTTATTTGATCTGGATGTAATGAAAGAGTTCTGGAAAATAACCTAGTTAGACTATGTGAATAGTTAGACTACACCTCTCCTCTTCAATAGTGAAAACAAACCTGAGGTGTAATGTCCCAGTAGTTGCTTTAAACTGCTGGATTTGTCTTCAGTTGTTTTGAAGCAACAGAAAACTAACACAGTATGGTTGAGGATTATGTCCTAAGCATCAGATTAAAATAAATAAATCAGAGCAGTAAAATATACTGATTAAATAAAATTTTATTTAATAGTTTAGATTGGTATGGAAGATACAGTCTTTCTTTTGAGTCAATAGCCCCAGATCTATTTATTAAAGTCAGAACTAAGGGACAAGCACTGGTGAAAAACTATGAGCAATTGTGGAAGGTTACAAAATACATGCTAGGAATTCTGTGTGTGTGTGTGTGTGTGTGTGTGTGTGTGTGTGTGTGTGTGTGTTACTGGGGATTGAACCCAGGGGACATTCTACCTCTGAGCTACACCCCAGAACTCCTTTTTTTTTTTTTTTTTTTTCTGAAACAGGGTTTTGCTAGGTTGCTGAGAGTCTCACTATGTTGCTGAGGGTGTCCTCAAACTTGCAATCCTCCTGTCTCAGCCTTCTGAGTACAGGGATTGCAGGTGTGCCCCACCATGCTCAGTTGTTTTATTTCTTAAAACAACCTCAAGTGATACATGAGATTTTTTTTTTCTTGTGGTTTTGGGGATTGAACTCAGGGGCATTCTATCTCTGCACTATATCACAGTCTTTTTTATTTTTAATTTTTATTTTATTATTATTATTTTTTTAATGTGCTTTTATTGATGCATTATCATCTCACATCATAATGTAAATCATGTTAACATTGATATACATGCACATAGCACCTGGTCCCCCCCCCCTCCCACCGTCTCCCCATCTCCCCCCTTCCCATACAGAGGACTGAGACTGATCTGGGGATTTTCACATATGTACCCACAGTCGATGTTAGTTTTTCCAATAATGAACCTCAGTCTTCCCCCTCCCCTTCCCTTAGACCACTTCCCTGGCTCCACTGAGGTTTCTCCTCCATTGTCTGGAGTCCCTCTGGTATCCCAGTTACTCTCTAGCTTGCACATATTAAAGAAAACATATGTCCCTTCGCTTTTGTGACTGGCTAATCTTACTTAACATAATGTTCTCCAGGTCCTTCCATTTTCTTGCAAATGAAATTATTTTATTCTTCTTTATTGCTGAGTAGAATCCCATTGTGTGTATTTTGCATAGTTTTGGAATTCATTCATCTGTTGATAGACTCCTGGGTTGTTTCCATAATTTGCCATTGTGAATTGTGCTGCTATGAACATAGGTATGCAAACAAGGCTGAGGCTGTCCTCAAATCTGTGATCCTCTTGTCTTAGACTTCCAAGTACTGGGATCACATATGTGTGCCACCATGCCCAGCAAGTATTGTTTCTGTATCTCTTTTTAAATACTTGCAGTGGTGCATTGTAGTTATACATCATAGATTTTCCTCTGCCTCTCATCCGGGCTCCTCCTCCTTCCTCCCTATATACATTAGCAAGATTGATAGTGATACCCTCATACATGGCTATAATGTGATTTGAACTGTTCCCTTCCTCAAGCCTCATTTTCCCCCTCTTGAAGGGTAAGAGAAGTCCTAAGTAATTTCTGATTCTAAGTATAGGTGAAATTTGTCAGAATTTGAGAATAGTTAGACATGAAGAATATGCATGTATCATTATGGAAAAGAAAGTTTTGGCTCTGCAGTGTGGCTTTATTCAGTACTATTGAAATCCAATAGCTTTAGGCATGATGAATAAAACAAATTATGATGGAGAATTGAAAATATAGTGGTGGGTTAGGCTGAATTCTGTTTTGTTCCAGGCTTTGTTATTTTATCTTATGCTGCTTATATTTCCAAAACTAGTCTCACTCAGCCATTACACAAAGGGAAAGTGGGTCTCCCATCTATCATAGTAATCATTATGCTGACTATTTGGATTCTGTATTTTGAATTTACAGTGCAAAGTTTAAATAGTAATTTTGCAGTACAAATAAATTGAATAATTTATACCTGA
>PVLC010044728.1:0-12054 GCA_004027655.1 Graphiurus murinus | reverse complement strand
CCCCAGCCCTATTTTTTATTCTTTATTTTGAAACAGAGTCTCCCTAAGTTGTGGAGTGCCTCACTAGGTAGCTGAGCCTGGCCTCGAACCCGGATCCTCCAGTCTCAGCCTCCCAAATGCTGGGATTACAAGCGTGCGCCACCATGCCCAGCTTATTCTTTATTTTTTAAAACAGGGTCTCAGCAGGGCGTGGTGGCGTACGCTTGTAATCCCAGCATTCGGGAGGCTGAGAACAGAGGATCCGGGTTCACGGCCAGCCTCAGCTACCTAGTGAGGCACTCCGCAACTTAGTGAGACTCGGTTTCAAAATAAAGAATAAAAAATAGGGCTGGGGGTATAGCTCAGAGGTAGAATGCCCCTGAGTTCAATTCCCAGTACCGCAAAAATAAATAAATAAGTAAATAAATAAATAAATAAATAAATAAATAAATAAATAAATAAAACAGGGTCTCACTAAGTTGTGGAGGGCCTCCCTAAGTAGCTGAGGCTGGCTGTGAACCCGTGATCTTCCTGTCTTGGCCTCTTAAGTACTGGGTTACAGGCGTGCACCACCACATCTGGTGAGGCAAGGTTTCTTAAATTGAGCAGGTCAGTATCACCTGGTGCTCAGACTACTAGACCTCACCCCCACACTTTCCTGTTCTCTAGGTTTCGGGTTCCACATAAGAATTTGCATTTCTAGAAAGTTCCCAGGTAAGACTTGCTGAAGATCACATTTGACAACTACTGCCTCAGAACATGACAGATTGTCCTTGTCCAAAGCCAGTTTTGCAGAGTTTAGGTGTGACATTTAGTACAACCTTGCACCCAAAAGATAAGGCCTCTAGTAGAACAGTGCAATTTCTACTCTTGGTAGAAAATTTTGCTGGAAAAGAAAAAGATTCTTAGATGATTGAGACCATATAGGTCAGAAAAGAATGTTTAATTAAAGGTCACCTTTGTCTTGCTTGACAGGGTAGATGATACATTCCTTAGAACATTTCAAGAAGTTATTCTAAGAAATATATTCATCAAGCTGGGTGTGGTGACACACGCCTATAAACTCAGTATTTGGGAGGCTGAGACAGGAGGATCACAGGTTCAAAGCCAGCCTCAGCAACTTAGTGAGACTGTCAGCAACTTATTGAGACCCTGTTTCCAAATAAAAATAAAATCAGGCTGGGGGTGTAGCTTGCAGGTAGAATGTCTCTGGGTTCAATTCCCAGCACCACACACACACACACACATACACACACACACAAAAAAAAAAAAAAGAAAGAAAGAAAAAAGAAATGTATTCATCATCATCATTATTATTATTACTATTTGTGTATGATACTCAAGGGAATTCTACCTCCAAGCTATACCAACAGACCTTCTTATTTTTTGTTTTGAAATAAGGTCTCCCTAAATTGCTGAGACTGGTCTAATTTATTAATTTACTTTTGTGGTACTAGGAATTGAACCCAGGAACATTCTACCTCTGGACTATACCCCCAGCCAGCCCTATTTTTCTTCTTCTTTTTTTTTTTTTTTTTAAAACAGAGTCTCATTAAGTTTTAGAGGGTCTCACTAAGTTGCTGAGGCTAGCCTCAAACCTGTGATCCTTCTATCTCAGCCTCCCAGGTATTGGAATTACAGATGGGAGCCACTGTGCCTGGCTAGAAACATATCCATTGACTATGTTAGTTTCATTAAAGTTTATCTTTGAATCACTTTAATTATTTTTTTCAAATCCAGAATGTTAATTGCTTCCCAGAAGATTGGGAATGACATCACACACACTTGGGTTCTGTTCTCAATCAGGTTTGGGACATACACATATTTACACCAGAACACAGCCCACTTAAATTAACATTGAGTAAAAGATGGTTTCATGACAAATACAACAGTAACTCTCTTGGGCTTCCTTTTTTTTTTTTTTTTTTTCCAGTACTGGAGATTGAACCCAGGGGCATTCTACCTCTGAGGCACACCCCCAGCCCTATTTTTAATTATTTATTTTGAAACAGGGTCTTGCTAAGTTGCCGAGGGCCTCACTTACTGACCGCCTACACTGACTCTTCGTGTTGCTATCTGCTCTCTGCCCGTGCTCTGGCATAGCGTCCTGGGGTCTGCCTTATCTCTTAAGTCCTTCTGTAATTTGTGTATAGCATTGTGTGAAGTGTGACGTGGGAGTAGAGGGTCTTAGACATTAGAAATTAACATCGCACTGTTCCTACCTGTGTCTGCCCAGCTTCTGACTACCAGCTGGCCCTGGAGTCCTCGGTGAATTGCATCCTATGAAAGTGCCGCATCTTGTAAATGTACTGTGAGTCCACAGGTTCTGACCTGCGGGAGGACTTGCCGCTAGGCTCCCTGTAAGCCACGCGTCCTGACACTCCTCTGCTTTGGTCTCCCACAGTGCAGCTCGGGCTAACCTGTGCATGGCACTGCAGCTCCGTCGTTCCCCAGGACTAACTGGCTTCTTTTTTTCAGTCAAAATCTGCCCAGAGAGAAAATCGGATTGACCCAGCCTGGCCAAGTGTCTGCCACTGAGCCATCCAGTGCGGGACAGAGAGCTGCCCTCAGGGGGGTGTGGCCCGTCCTGCACAGCCTCTGTGAAGTGGCATCTGGACCAGAGGCAGCAGCGGTCACACATCACTTACTGGCTATTTGTCAGGTAGAGGACTCTGCGCAAGATGCATAGGAGACACTTGGTAAAGATGAGTTTCTGCTGTTAAAGAAAAATATTTATCCAAGAACACTTGATAAAACATGGGAAGGGGCTTGGTGTGGTGGCGCATGCCTGTAATCCTAGCATTTGGGAGGCTGAGACAGGAGGATTGAGGCCACCAAAGACCTACAGCAACTTAGCGAGACCTTTGACAAAGCCAGGCGTGGTGGTGCACACTTGTAATCCCTGTTCTTGGGAGGCTGAGACTGGAGGATCCAGGTTCACAGCCAGCCTCAGCTACTTAGTGAGGCCCTCCGCAACTTAGTAAGACCCGGTTTCAAAATAAAGAATAAAAAATAAAGCTGGGGATGTAGCTCGGAGGTAGAATGCCCCTGAGTTCAATCTCCAGTACCGCAAAAAAAAAAAATAGGACGGGGGGTGGGGGTAGCTCAGGGGTAGAATGCCCCTGAGTTCAATCCCTAGTCCCACAAAACTAAACAAAGGAAAGCAAAACAAAACAAAACACAGGAAGGAAGACTTGACTCAGGACCACTACGACGGGTACAGGTACGACTCCAGCAGGGTCTTCCAACTCGGGAGAGAAATAGCATGGCAAGTGGGGGTGGCAGCCAAGGAGCAGGCAGACATCAGTGGATGGAGGATTTCTAAGAGGAACCGCCTGAGGTAAGAGGGGCTGCGGTTGACGTGGTCTGCGTGTGTCTCTCGAGTCTGTGTACTGGAGGCTTGGTCCTTAGAGTGGCCATGTTGGGAAGTGATGACACCTTTGAGAGGTAGGGACCAGCAGGAGGGCCTCCCCTGAAAAGAATTAAGGTAGGTATTTTGGAATCCCTGGATCCTTGTAAGAGCAACCTGTATAAGAGCAAGTCTGAGGCCTCAGTTACTCTTTGGCCTCTTGTTTTAAGATGTGGTCTATTCCTCCCACCTGCCCTCCTGTTGAGATGCCTTCTGCCTCTAGACCCTCGCCAATGCTGGTGTCATGCCCTTTAATCTCTAGAACTGTGAGCTAAGTAGACCTGTTTTCTTCATAAAGTTGCCTAGCCACAGACATTTCATTTCAAAAAAATAGACAAATACAAGAGATGTAGAATATTCTAGCTAGACCCACCTAACAGAATTCTTGCTGAAGACAGGTCAGGGTGATCAGATATCACCCGCGGGATAATGGAACTTGATCCGATATCAGGGGTAGGGGGTTCTGTCAGAACTGACTTAGGGTTCTTTGCTAAAACTGAACGGTACAAGGACGTGCACAGATGGGTGCACAGAAGGGAAGAATGGTTGTCACTTCTCTAACTCAGCCTTCTTCCCCAAAACTCAACAGCAGTTTAGGGAATCGGGTAGAAGGTTCCGGTTGGCCATGCCTCCAGGATCAGTCTGAAGAGGGTGCCCTCTGCACCCTTCCTGTCTCACTTCTGTTTCACAGAACAGGTGAGATCCTCACATATGGAGCTCGGGACGCCGGGGAAGAGTGACACGCCGCCCTTCTTCACACACCATCAAAGATTTTTCTTTTTACAGAAAAGGTGACAGAAAATGGACGGATACAGAAGTGTTTTGATCTCTAGGGCATAAACTGTATGATTAACTGTAAACTAAGTGCTTGAATACGCATATGTTTTGTGCCAGTTTGTGTGGCTACTGGAAAGGTTTTTGACTCAGGATAGTGTTATGCTGAAAGACAAGATGGGAATCCAGTGTAGCAGCAGCAGGTCACGGGGGACATTCTCCACCCTCTGTGTGCACATGCGGCCTCTCACTCCAGGTACCGAGTGGTCAGTTCACCACGACAGGGGCCAATCTGTGCAGGAACAGGCTACCTGGCTTCGTTTCATTTCAAAGTGTTGGTGTTTCTACCTAGAATATCATATGTTAAGCCATACATTGGCTTAACATTTATTATCTCCTGAAGGTAAAAAAAAAATACAACAATTCATCAGGGTTTTGGCTGTAAGTAAATTAGTATTATTTGGCTAGTTAGATGCCGTAGATAGGAACATAGTGAAGTCCTCTCCTCTGGGAATTCTATTGTTTTTAGTTGTTTTCATGTCAGAGGAGCAAAAATCCCGAGGGTACATTTCGCTCTTTTTTTTTTTTTTTTTTTCTTTTAACTCAGGGGCATTCTACCTTTGAGCTATATACCCCCAGCCCTATTTTTTATTCTTTATTTTGAAACCAGGTCTCACTAAGCTGCGGAGGGCCTCACTAGGTAGCTGAGGCTGGCCTCGAACCCGGATTCTCTGGTCTCAGCCTCCCGTCACTGTTGATAGTTATTAGGTAGCGTCCTATATTTACATCTGTGATTGTCGGGGAATACGTGGATAAGGGAAACACGGCCCAACAGACCAGGGCAGGCTTTATTTGGTGTGAAACTTGGGAGAGGGAGAGCCAGGAGCCCCCTTCCTTGCAGACGAGGGGCCTTGTAGGGGCGAGGCGGGCGTACAGGAGAGTCCTGGACGCCGCGGGTTGGCGGGCAGGGGGCCAGGTCGTCTCAGGGCAGAGTCGTGGTCGGGGGGCTTTTGCTTTCTTTTGAGCCTTTCTCGGGTCCCTTTGGCCAGACCTCAGGGCCGGGCCTCACAGCCAGGCCTCATCGTGCCCACAGCGATTCCGAGAAGAATACGTCTTTATTTCTTTGGTGTCAGGGATGGAACCCAGGGCCTCACACACGCTAAGACATGCTCTACCACTGAGTTTCACCCCTCCTAGAAGAATTTAGACTAACAATCCGCAGAGGGAAAAATTCTAACTAAAAAGTAGTGCTTTCTCTTTCAGATTAGCCATAATATTTTTAATCATTTCACTGAAAATGTAAAATAATATTTTCTCTATTAGTTAACTAATTAGCCCATCTTTTTTTTTTACCCTGGATGACAAATGTGTAATCTTTGTGTACAAATGCAATTGCCACTTAACTAGTTAATTAACAGGTGTGCCTTCCTTGCGACCTCCCCTGTCCATTTATATATTTTCATCCACTTTAGGAAGAAACGCTTTTTTCTTTTTCTTTTATTTTCTTTTTTTGGTCCTGGGGACTGAACCCAGGGGCATTCTACCGCCAACCTATACCCCCAGACCTTTTTATTTTGAAACAGGGTCTTGCTAAGTTACTAAGGCTGACTTTGAACCTGTGATCCTCCTGTCTAAGCCTCCAAAATACCAGGATTATAGGAGTGTACCACCACTCCTATAATTTAGCTATCTTTTATTCTTTTGATTTCTCTGAAGGTCAATTAATAACTTAGTTTTGATTCAGTGATGTGGAATTATTACCTGGCAGCGGACATCCTCAGTCCTTGTCTTCTTGAAAGGTTTTTTCAAGTGACACAAATAGGATAAGCATAAAATTTATTTAGTCAGGTACAGTGGCACATGGCCTGTAACCCTGGTACTTTGGAGGCTGTGTCAGGAGGCTCTTGGGTTTGAGGCCAGCCTCAGCAACTTAGTAAGACCTTCAGCAATTTAGGGAGACAAAATATGCTTCAAAATGAAAAGTAAGCCGGGCGTGGTGGAGTGCACCTATAATCCTAGTACTTGGGAGACTGAGACAGGAGGATCACAAATTCACGGCCAGCCTCAGCAACTTAGTGAGACCCTCCAAAAAAGACCTTAAAAAAAAGAAAGAAACAAAGAAACAAACAAACTAGGGCTGGGGGTATAGTCCAGAGGTAGAATGTCCCTGGGTTCAATTCCTAGTACCACAAAAGTCAATTAATAAATAATAATTTTAAAAAAGGGCTGGGGTGCCGGGCGTGGTGGTGCACACTTATAATCCCAGTACTTAGGAGGCTGAGACAGGAGGATAGAAGGTTTGAGGCCAGCCTCCGCTACTTAGTGAGATTCTCCGCAACTTAGTGAGACCCTGTTTCAAAATGATGAATAAAAATAGGGGTGTAACTCGGAGGTAGAATGCTCCTGAGTTCAATCCCCAGTACTGCAAAAAAAAAAAAAAAAAGAGCAAACTTATTTAAAGTGGGTGGACAATTTTAAGAGACAAATAGGCTGTTTTGGGGCCCAGCGAGGGTTGTGGGGTCCATTCCACGGGTGGAAACAGCACAGCATCTTCCACTTGGTGAGCTTTTGTACCTGGTCTGGAAACATGTGACTTAGTAGGGAAGTAACTGCTAATTCAAGTGCTGCTCCAGAGTCAGGAGGACTCTTAGGCCAATTGCAGAGTTCCTTCCAGATGTTTTGTTTTTTGGTACTAGAGATTGAACTCAGGGGCGTTCTACCTCTGAGCTACACCCCCAGCCCTATTTTATTTTTATGTTTAAAACAGGGTCTCACTATCTGCTAAGGCTGGCCTTGAACCTGCAATCCTCCTGTCTCAGCCTCCCAAGTACTGGGATTACAAGCATGTGCCACCACACCCGGCTTTTTTCCGGATTTTTGAAAGTAGCACCTGGCCAGGAAGGCAGTTTATGGGTGGGGTTCCCCAGGGCAGAGTGACTTTTCTTCCATCTCAGGGGAGGGAACCTCATCCTCAATCCCTGTTCATTTCTGCCTAATCCCTGCTCATTTAGCCTGGTCTGTTGGGGCCCAGTGTTGGAGCCTTATCCCAAACAACCGCCTCCTGTACGTTTTATTTAACCCGTCTGTAAAGGGAAACAAATCACATATGTAAACTCATCTTTTAATGGCTTAAAAACATTCTCATTCGCACACGCTTGTAATCCCAGCATTCGGGAGGCTGAGACTAGAAGATCCGAGTTCGCGGCCAGCCTCAGCTACCTAGTGAGGCACTCCGCAACTTAGTGAGACCCTGTTTCAAAGTAAAGAATAAAAAATACGGCTGAGGGTATAGCTCGGAGGTAGAATGCCCCTGGGTTCAATCCCCAGTACCACAAAAGAAACAAAAAACAAAAAACATTCTCATTCAATTATAAAAAAAAGAGAGAGAAAGGTTTCCTATGTCGGACTGTGCCCCCTTCCTAGGTTTCTTTCTTTATAACCCGCTGCAACTCTCCCTGCCTCTGTGGAGTTTTCTTTTCCCTAGCATCTTGCTATGTCCCATTTACTTATAAAATCAAGTGAAGTCTTGCTTTAAGGAGTACCGTTTTCTTTCTCTCTCTTTTTTTTTTTTTTTCCAGTGGCACCAGGGATTGAACCCAGGAGCATCCTACCTTTGAGCTACACCCCCAGCCTGATTTTATTTCTTATTTGGAAACAGGGTCTCACTAGGTTTACAAGAGTCTCACTGCTTGCTGAGGCTATCCTTGAACCTGTGATCCTCCTGTCTCAGCCTCCCAAGTACAGGGATAACAAGCATGCGCCACCACGGCCGGCAGGAGTGCCATTTTCTAAGCATTGAGAAATTCCCGGAGAAGAAGCTAAGCAGGAGTCACCGAGTCGTGGCTTGACCACTGACCAGCCCAATGATTCCAGGGACGTCAAGCAGGAAAGACAACTATAGGTTTGGCCTCCAGAACTGAGATCCTATTTGTAAACTTCCATTTCCATTTTGTAAACAGGAAAATGGCAGTTGTACAAAGGAAGGACTGAACATATTTCCCAAGTTAAATATTTACTCAACCAAATGAAGTTGGGTTAGCTCCTGCTGTAAGGAAACATTTCACATCCTCTGTGTGTCAGAGGGAGATATAGGGGATTGGACCCAGGGGCGTTCTACCTCTGAGCTATGCCCTCAGCCCTTTGTACTTTTACTTTTGAAGCAGTGTCTTGTTAAGTTGCTGAGGGCCTCACTAAGTTGCTGAGTGCTGGTCTTGAACCTGTGATCCTCCTGTCTCAGTCTCCCAAGAACTGGGATCACAGACTTATGCCACTAGTAACGTTCAGATTTTTCACTTGTAAGTGCAAAATTTGGGCTGAGGATGTAGCTCAGGGGAAAAGTGCTTGCCTAGTGTGTGTGAGGCCCTGAATTCCATTCCTAGACCAAAAAAAAAAAAAAAAAAAGTGCAAAACTTCATTCATTTCTCAACCTTATTAAAGTTGAGAACTTTATCACTAACACCTTCTACTTCTGTAACCACCCAAAGATGAAACGATCAATTAACCTGTGAAAATTCACAGCATTACTAATTTCTTCATCTCGGAAAATGGGAGATGGGGCAGCGTGAGTGGGGGTATCTTTTCCTGCCATGGATTACAAATGTGTAGAAGGAAAGTCAGTTGAGGGGTACATCAGTAAAACTGCTTTCCTTGACTTTGATCAGACCAAAACCAATTATTTTGGTATTGTGGATTGAACCCAGGGGCATTCTACCTCTGAGCTATACCCCCAGCCCTTTTTATTTTGAAACAGGGTCTAAGTTGCTGAAACTGTCCTCAAACCTGCAATCCTCCTGTCTCAGCCGCTCTCAAGAACTGAGATTATAGGTGTGCATCACCACGCCCAGCTCATAGCTTAAGTTGAAAATAGAACAAAAATTCTCCGCAGAGATTTGCTTAAATGCCATGGTGATCGAGACTATGCCTCTCTCTGGAGGGGCGGATGGGGTCCCTGCATTCAGCCTTCCTCAGCCGTGGTGCAGCTACGCCTGTGTCCCCCTCCCCTGCCTGTCACACCATCCTCCCTAGATTTGGAGAGGAAGAAGAGCGGTTCCCAATCGTGTCTGCGCTCCTAGGGACCCGCGTTTTCTTACAGGTCAAACCTATGAGGCGGCGGCTGGTCAGCCGGCCAGTTCCTGCCACGCTGACCAGCACTTGTCTGGCCGCTGGTCACTCTTGTGAAATCCCTTTTCTCTCTGCTTTTTATTTGTAGTGATCCTTTCTATGTTGTGCATAGAAGTCCTTTGTCCTTTAAGTGTGATGCAGTATGTATGTGCTTGCAGATAATAAACAGAACTACTTTTTGGAGTATAATATTTAGAGGTCAAAGTATACCAGCCATAAGTGTGCAGCTTGGTGACTTATCACAAAGCGCCCAAGTCCCCTGCAAGCCGCAGAGCAAGCCTAGAATCCCAGGGGCCCCCTACGCCCCTCCTGACTCCTGGTGCCAGAGGTTAGACTTACCTGCTTCGAACGGCTTAGAAATGGAATCATTCATGTTTCTTTTGTTCAATATTATGCTTATGAGTTTCACATAATGTCGTAATTTTTTTTGATTGTCTTTTTGATACTGAGGTCTTCACTAAGTTGCTGAGGCTGGCCTGGAACTCAAGATCCTCCTACCTCAGCCTCCTAAGGAGCCGAGATGACAGGTAAAGCCTGCACCTGGCTCATACATGTTGTTCTATAGAGCTGTAGTTCTTTTATTTTCATTGCTATATGGAATTCTTTTATTTATTTATTCATTTAGGTACTAGGGATGGAACCCAGGGGCATTCTACCTCCAGGCTACACCCCAGCCCTTTTAATTAATTTATGTATTTTGAAACAGGGTGGCTATAAAATTCCCCTTGGTGATGACCACAATTAATCCAACCACTTCATTGTTTGTTATGATTAGAGTGTTGGCATTTGGGGACTATTAAGAACCACGTTGTTCCCATAAATAAACACAATTATTATTTGTCAGTTAAACTAAAGGATAACCCAGCTGTGAGCGTCTCTAGTGCACACGAGCATTCACTTCTGTTTGCTATAATTTTAGTAGATAATGCAAAATTACTTTTCTAAAATGATGGCACATTTGGGAGGCTGAGACCGGAGGATCCGGGTTCGAGGCCAGCCTCAGCTACCTAGCGAGGCACTCCACAACCTGGTGAGACCCTGTTTCAAAATAAAGAATAAAAAATAGGGCTGGGGGTATAGCTCGGAGGTAGAATGCCCCTGAGTTCAATCCCCAGTACTGCAAAAAATAAAATAAAATAATAAAAATAAGGTAAAACAATGGCAGCACCCAGTTACATTTCTGTCGTGGTGTATGAGAGCTACTGCCCTCTAACTAATGGCGCTACTCTTCCATGTACGTGTTTTTTTTCTTTTTACGGTACTGGGGATTGAACTCAGGGGCGTTCTACCTCTGAGCTATACCCCCAGCCCTATTTTTTATTCTTTATTTTGAAACAGGTCTCACTAAGCTGCGGAGCGCCTCACTAAGTAGCTGAGGCTGGCCGCGAACCTGGATCCTCTGGTCTCAGCCTCCCGAATGCTGGGATTACAAGCGTGCGCCACCACGCCCGGCTTTCCATATAAGTTTTAAGATCAGCCCAAGTTTCAATAAAGACCCACAAGTACACACAGAATATATGCACATTGTTTATAATCTGTACTAAACATACCTCTCTCTGTCTCTCTCACTTGGTAGTCTTAAAATAGTATTTATTAATTTTTGAAAACATTTTTTTGATTACTAACCATGTATTGAAAGCAGTAAGAGTTTCCACAACACCAAATAAACCAGTTCTGAGGTTTCCCCAAGATAATTTTAACAGCTCCAGCTTCTTCAGTGTTTATCAAAATACAAGAAAAAAGTGGAGGTTGTCTCTTTTGATGGCAAATTGGAGCCTTACAGCCTGAGGGAGGAAGCTACGTCACACATGGCATGGGGGTGCTCGGGGCTGGGGGTCTGTGGTGGACCACGGCTTCCTACTCACCAACACCGCACAGGTACAAGAGCAAGCAGCCGCTGGGAACACAGGGGACACCACTCTGCCACACCCCCACGGGCCCTGTGCCCCGCCCTGTGGCTCCCCTCAGCCCACCCCCAGGGGACGGGGCAGCATCGAGCACAGTGGAATGCAGGTGACCCAGGGACAGGCACACCTCGGGGCCCTGCTGTGACCACGCAGTGCAGGGGACAGCCGAGCTGATCTGATGGACTAGCATGCGGGCTGCTCCTGCAAAATACACCAGGCACAGCTCCCGCCTGTGTGTTCCAGTGGTCTCCTTATCTTGTATTTTTAACCATTTTTAAAAATGCACTGAAGCTGGGGATGGTAGCACGCACTTGGGAGGCTGAGACAGGAGGATCGCAGATTCACGGCCAGTCTCAGCTACTTAGTGAGGCCTTCTGCAACTTAGTGAGACCCTGTTTCCAAATAAAAAATAAAATGGAGCTGGGGGTGTAGGAGGTAGAATGCACCTGGGTTCAATCCCCAGTGCCAGAAAAAAAAAAAAAAATCAGCACTGAGTTTGGGTTAAAACCAACCACCAAATGGATCCCGACATTGATCTACAGCCCAGGTGCTCCCGGAGGCCGGTGCCCGCCCCCGTGCCTAACTAAACCCCTTCTCCGTACTGACAGTGAATTGATTCTCTTTACAATTAAAAGCTGAGTAATCTCACATAGGAGCACCAGAAACTGCCTCAGTGGAAACAGAAACTATCCACGTTAAATAAGAACCGAACTCAAGATCCCAAGTATGATTTCACTGAATGCTAATCACTTCTGTTCCATCAGAGTCAAGAAACCCCAGTTGTGGCATGCTGAGTGGGGGCTGCCTGCCTGTGACTCCTCCAAGGAGGCAGGTGCTTCAGGCCTCCCTCCCTCCCCCCCCCCC
>PVLC010044727.1:0-12072 GCA_004027655.1 Graphiurus murinus | reverse complement strand
TTTTTTTTTTTTTTTTTTTTTTTTTTTTTTTTTTGGTGGTACTAGGAATGGAACCCAGTGGCATTCCTCCTCTGAGCCACACCCCCAGCCCGATTTTATTTTTTATTTTGAAACAGGGTCTCACTAAGTTGCTGAGGCTGGTCTCCAACCTGGGATCCTCCTGTCTCAGCCTCCCAAGTACAGGGATTGCAGGTGTGTGTCACCTTGCCTGGTTCAAAATGACCTAGAATTCTACCATCCAAAGATACCAAGTGATAATATTGGTTATTTTCTTCCAGAGTGTTTTTCTATCATACCCAAATGTCCTTCTGCCTCACCAACTTGTGAGATCATATGAGATCTCTTAAAAATTAAGACCCTTACTCACTCTTCCCTGCTTGCTGAAGCCCATCAGATCTTCAGTGCTGCCCACGTTCTCTGCCAATCATTTCTGGGAGTACCTGGGGTAGCTTGGGGTCCTACATACTCTCCTGTTCCGCACTGTGAATATCCCCCTGGTCACAGAGACTTGAGGGAGGTACATGTGCATCCCTGCACGGGAGCAGGCACTCTGTGAGGAGCCCTGCTTGTCCACCCAGCATCCTGTCTCCTGTACCTGAGTCTGCAAAAGGTGGTTGGTGTCAAGAGATGCTGGGCCTCTTCAGCCTTCCTTGTGGCCTGCTCCCACCCAACCCATGCCTTTGCAGGTTCTGCCTTCCTATTTCTCTTTCGGAGGCCAGTGTGTTTAGAACACTTTCTCCTGGCCTTCTGTCTTGAAGCAAATCAATGACTCAGGTCATACCTACCTTAACTTCAGCTACCCCTGTGATGCATTTTGAATTGATTTTTTTGCATGTTTTAAAATTTTTTTGGATGTGCTGTGAAATTCATCGTTTTGCATGTGAATATTCAATTGGTCCAGCATACTTATTAAAAATACAATCCTTTCTCTACTGAGTTGCCTTTGCATCATTGTCGGAAATCTGTTCATTAGGTGGGTCTACCCCCTTGATTGTTTGTTTATCTTGATGTCAATACAGATATTGTCGATCATATTGCCATTATTAATGTAGCTTTATAATAAGTCTTGAGATCAGGTAGTGTTAGGTAGTATTAGTCTTCCAAGTTTGTCCTTTTTCAAAGTTGCTCAGACTATTCTGAGTTTCTGAGTTCTTTATACTTCCCTGGAAATTTGAGCATCAGGCTATTTTTTTTTTTTTTTTTTTTTTTTTTGCAGTACTGGGAGTTGAACCTAGGGGCATTCTACCTCCCCTCCAAGCTACACTCTCAGCCCTATATTTTATTCTTTATTTTGAAACAGGGTCTCACTAAGTTGCAGAGGGCCTCACTAAGTAGCTGAGGTTGCTGTGAACCTGCAAACCTCCTGTCTCAGCCTTCCAAGTACCAAGTACTAGGATTACAAGTGTGTGCCACCATGCCTGACTTCAGGCTGCTAATTAAAAAAAAAAAAAAAAAAAAAAAAAAAAAAATATATATATATATATATATATATATATATATATGGTATATATATATGGTACTTTTGGTTAGGATTGTTTTTTGATCTTTATTATTTCCTTTCTTTTAGTTATTTTGGGTTTCATTTTTACTTCTGTTTCTAATTTTATAAAGGATGAAGTAATTACTTTAAGAAATTTTTTCTTTTCTAATAAAGGCATTTGGTACTATAAATTTCTCCCAAGTACTGCTCTAGTGATATTCTACAAATTTTGATGTTATATTTTACATATAATTCAATTCAAATAATTTCTAATTTCCTCTTTGTTATATTATTTTAAAACACACAATTTACTCATATATTTGTTATATACCCTACATTTCACATTTAAAGGTATGTTATTTAGTTTTAGTTTTTAAGTGTTTGGGGAGTTTCTAGAGCTCCTACTTTATTGATAACTAATTTATTTATATTGTAATCAAAGCACACATTTTGTATGACTTGAATCATTTTAAATTTATTGAGGTTTGTTTTATGAATCAAAATATGACCCGTCTTGATAAATATTCCATATACAATTTTAAAGAGAGTTGCTGTCTGGTGGAGCATTGCATAATTTCTTCTCTCTCAACTTTTGTGGTATTGCTATCATACAATTTTACTTTATAACCCCACATTTTATTATTATTATTTTTATGTAAATGGTCTATTGTTATTAAAGATATTTTATTAATATTTTAGTTTGAACCCAAGGGCCCATATGCTAAAGGCTTAGATACCAGCCTGTGGTGCTCTTTGGAAGGTGGTGGAACCTTAAGCAGGTGGACACTACTAAAAGGAAATTAAGTCATTGGGGGGGTGTGCCCTTGAAGGGGACATTGGGACCCTGACCCTTCTCCCTTGCTTCTTGGCTGCCATGTAGAGAGCGGTCCTCTGTCACATGCTTAACCATGTGACAACCATGTACTAAAGCCATGAGCCAAAACAAATCCTTCTTCATTTTAAGTTATTTATCTCAGGTATTTTGTCATAGTGACAGAAAGCTAGCACAATCAATTAAATAAACTTACATATTTATCCATATAGTTACCATTTCTGGCTTCCTTATTTCACTTGTGGAGAGCCATAACTGGCATCATTTCCTACCACCTGACTGACATTCTTTAATAATTCTTTCAGCTGGAATTTGATGATGATTAATTATTTTGGCTTTTGTACATTTGAAAAAGAATCTGTTTTGACTTGGCTTTTCAAAGATATTTTCCCTGGATTGAGAATTCTAGGTTGACAGCTTTTTTCTTTTATTACTTAAAAGATGTTGCTCTACTGTTTTTTTTTCTGCAAGAAATTTGATATCAACTTATTTTTATTGCTCTCTATGTGTCCTTCTTCTCTTGCCAATTGCATATTTTTATCTTTATCACTAGTTTTAATTATTTGTGTTCATCTGATTCTTGCACTTGAGGTTTGTTGAGCTTCTTGAAATTTGGGATGTATAGCATTTATTAGTTTTGATAAAATGTCAGCTATTATTTTGCCCCATTCCTCTTCTTTTGGGGACTCTGATTATACATGTATTAAGTTATGAAGTTGTAATGCAGTTCACTGGTGCTTTATTAATTGTTTGAAAAAAATTTTTCTTCCAATAGCTTTTCTTGCAATATCTTCCAATTCACTATTTTTTTTGTTCTGCAATGTTAAATCTGCTGTATTTTTCATTTCAGAAATTGCCAATTTTATCTTTTAAAGTATGATTTGAATCTTTTAAGAATCTTCTATGTCTCCACGTTTTGAACCTATGGCATGCAGTAAAAATAACTGTTTCGTATTCTTGCCTGATAATTCTAGTGACTGTGTCAATTTTGATTGATTAATTATCCTTATTATAGGTCATATTGTCCTGCTTGTTTACATGACCATTAGTTTTTTATTATGTTCCAGACATTGTGAATTTTACTTTTTTGATAGTTGATATTTTTGTATTCCTATCAATATTCATGAACTTTATTCTGGGATGCAGTTAAGTTAGTCAGAAACAATCTGATCCTTTTAGTCTTGCTGTAAACATTTGTTAGGCAAGACTAGAGTAGTGTGCAGTCTGGGCATATTTCCTACTACTGAGGCAAAATCCTTCTCTGTGTCTATCTAAGGGGTTACAAAGTTTTCCATTGGTTTTATGGGAACATGCCCCATATCCAGTCTTGTGTGAGTGTCAGACATTTTTTAACATCTAATCCTGTTAAGTGGTTCTTTTCCCAGCCTTTGGAAGCTTCCTTAAAAGAATGTACAAGCTAGGCATGGTAACATACACACCAGTAATTCCAGTACTTGGGAGGCTGAGACAGGAAGATCGTACATAGGTTTGAGGACAGCTTTAGCAACATAGTGAGACACTCAGTAACTTAGGGAGACCCTGTTTCAAAACAAAACATAAAAAGCTCTGGGAGTGTAGTAGAGCAGAGGTAGAATGTCCCTGGGTTCAATCCTTAGTACAAAAGAAAAAAAACAAAAAAACAAAAAAACATTTGTATGCACTCAGCTGAATCCTCAACAGAAAACCTCTGCATATCTCTCTGTGAATCTCTTACCTGTCCAGTACTTTGTTCTGAGAACCCTAGCTGCTTTCCTCTCCCCACACTCTCAGCTCCACCTCTAGAAAGCTTCTGGGTTTCACCCTCCTGCTGCACCCTCACAGTCTGGGAACCCTCAAGGCAGTAAGCCTAAGCCAAGCAATCATAGGACTCACCTCACTGGTTTCTGATCTTTTAGGGGTAACTGTGATTTTGTTGCCTGAGGTCTAGGGTCTTAAAAATCATTATTTAATGTATTTTGTCTTTGTCCTTTCCTATTTTGGTAATTTCAGATGGGAGAGTAAATTGAGTACCTTTTACTCCATCTTGGCTAGAAGCAGGAAACACATGAAAAATTCAAAGGATTTTGACATATATTGCCCTTTACTCTCCAGTAATGTCAGATAATATATGAGAGAATCCAAGGATATTTACTTCAATGGCCATCATTTTATTTAAAATTGTGTGTGTGTGTGTGTGTGTGTGTGTGTGTGTGTGTGTGTGTGGAGTGCTAAGGACTGAACCCAGGGGCATTCTGTCTCAGAGCTACACCCCCAGCCCTATTTTACTTTTTATTTGGAAACAGAGTCTCACTAAGTTGCTGAGGCTGGCTTCAAACCTACCATTCTCCTGTCTCAGCCTCCCAAGTACTGGGATTATAGGCACATGCCACCACAACCTGGCGCAAATACTGTTTTTTAACTTGCCATTTTTTGTATTGCCAATGAAATATAATGTACATTCATGTCTTAATCAGCCATTTGTATTTCCTCTTTGGTGGTCTTGTCTGTTCTTAGTCCTTATTATATTTTTATTGGTTTCAGGGAATGCATATAGGATCTGAGTCAGCACCATGGCAGGGAAGCTAGTCAAACACTTGAGATTCCTGTTCCAGAAAGCCTGCTGTGTGTGCTAGGAGGTTGCAAACAGGAGGACAAGCAGAATGGGCTGTAGAAACTAAGCCAAGGTGCTCTAACACAGAACATTAACTAGCTCTTTGTTAGCAGCAAACAGAGGTGTAATTAAGGTCCAAGAACCAAACTCTGTTCACAATCCCTTCCAACACTGAGCTGCCTGTGTGTGTTTGCAGGTGGTAGCCAGAGGTCTGGATTTACTGGCAACTTTGTGGAAGTGACTGGGGGGTTTTGGCATACAGAACTGTGTCTGGTTAGAGTTGAGATCAGTCTATAATGCCTGCTTGAGCCAAATAATACTCCTTATTTAAAATAAAGTCCTATTCATTCTTTGGCTCATTTCATCAGGGGAAAGAAAACATTATAATTTAGTTGATTTTTGCCTTCATCCTGTTTCAGTAGACAGATTAGCCAGGTGCAACAGCACATGCCTATGATCCTATACTTGGGAGGCTGAGACAAGAGTATAACAGGTGTGAGGCCAGCCTCAGCAACTTGTCCAGACCCTCAGAAACTTAGTAAGACCATGTTTCAAAATAAAAAACTATTAAGAGTTGGGGTTGTTGCTTGAAGGTAGAATGCCTCTGAGTTCAATCCCCAGTACAACAAGAAAAGAAGAAGAAGAAGAAGAAGAAGAAGAAGAAGAAGAAGAAGAAGAAGAAGAAGAAGAACAACAACAACAACAACAACAACAACAACAACAACAACAGCAGCAACAACACAGATTAAGGGTAAGTAGAGAAAGGGGTTATCTAAAACTCCAGGTTCATTTCAAAAGCTTTGAAAGCACTTTTTAATAGCCTACATGTCTTTGATTATACTGAATCTAATACAGTATGTACAAGAATGTTTTTTATTAACAATGGCAATTCTGAAAATGAACAAATATTTTAAATGAAACTGACAGTTATATTTTATTTGGCAGATCCATTTATAATAATCTGCAGATTGTTTAATATCAACTTCTCAACAGTCTTTGAGTAAGCATTCTGTATACCAAATTATAAGGTCAGAGTAGCACAAAACTCTTTGCATGCAAACATATTCACACACATTCCAGGGCCACTATTAACGTATGCATTTATCACGAAGAATAGGAAGTGTTGAAGGCCCTTCTAGCAAGTCATTTGTGTATTATTCTCCTCAGGATGCCATAACAAAATACCACAACTGGGTGGCTTAAACAGTGGAGATTTATTCTGTAACAGTTCTGCAGCCCGGAAGTGCAACTCTAAGGTGCCAATCAGGTTAGTTTCTCCAGAGACCTCTCTCCTTGGCTTGCCGATGGTAATCTTCTGCTGTGTCCTCACATGGCTTTTTCTCTGTGTGTGACTTCCCTGATGTCTTTTTCTCTTTTTCTGAGAACCCCTAGTCCTGAGTTCCTTATGAGAGCTCAAAACTTAGTTATGATAACCTTAGTTATTTAACCTTAGTTATCTCTTCGAAGGCCACATTTGAAATTAGGACTTTAATATATGAACTTGGGGAAAACAGTTTAGTCCCTAACAATTTGCAAGGTGGTTCCTGTGCTTTGGGGGAGGACATAAAGAAGAATTTAGACCTAGTTCCAGGTCTCCTGGTGTTTTTAGGAGAAACATTACTAAGAAGGTATGAGAGTCTTACTGTTTCAACCCCTGAATATAGGAGTGGTGGGAGGCCAGGGACAAGAGAACTCACCAAGGCACAGGAAGGGAACTGGAGTCAGCCTCTGGAGAGACTATGGAATATAGGAAGATTTTCTTTAGCTCCTTAAGACATCTCTAAGAAGCTTTAGGTGCTATATATGGATTTCCTAATGTTTTGAACCCTGTAGGCTACAAGGTTTACTAGGAGAACAAAATTCATCACAGCATGGACACATCCAATAAAAAATTAACCAGTTAAGACACCAGTGACCACTCAAACATCCCTTCCTGCCTAACACTAGTGTCTGTCCCCTGTGCTGGAGCTGGCTTATTAGGAGTCTCAGAGTCCATATACACTTTTTCCTCTGGCTTCCTATTTAGTGACATCACATTGGTAGCTTGGAATTAGCCATGGTGTATTTAAACTATGGCAATTGCAGACACTATAAATCAAAACTTTTTATTTTTCTGAGAATGACTGCTATGTGTATGTATGCCTCTACCAGCTTGTATCTCATTAAGATGTATGATTATAATGCAATGATAAAAATTAAAATAAAAAGAAATTCAACAAATGACTGGATCTATTGATATCCACTGGTTTGATATCATTGCTGGACCACTTATTGCCTATTGTTGCAAACACCTAAAGGAAATAAAAATTCAGAGTAAACAGCAAGAGAAACTCTATCTTTCACAGGACAATCTCAGGGGCTTTTATTTCTCACAGCTGAGGATTCACCTTCAGGCTCCTCTTCTCTGCTCTGGGAGGCCCAGGGTTTCTGCCACAGCCTCTGTTCCCCTGAGACGTGTGGGTGCTGAGAGATCTGTGGGGAGGATGCTGGGACACTCTGGAGGCTGGGATATTGTGTTGAACAGAGATGCCCAGTGCTTGGCTCCTCCTCTCTACACAAGGAAGGACCAAAGCAACAGAGAGGCAGCTGCAGTTCCAGATGAGTGAAGGAGGGGAATGCTGGAACTCATCAGGGGAGAGACTGGAACCTTGTAAGACTGGGAGTCCTGGGATGGTAGCATGAAAGAGTAACAAAGCTCACTGGCATCTGCAGCCCCGGCTCTCTACCTTGCAGGGGAAGGGGTGAACGGGAGAGCCCCAGCAAACCCCATCAGTGTGGACACGGGCAGTCCTAGCTACTGGAAAACTCCACAAGTGTCATGGACTGGCAGCTCAGCTAGGGATCTGTGTAGTAGCTCTGCTTCAAAGAAAGGACTCTCGGGAGGCTGAGACCGGAGGATCCGGGTTCGCGGCCAGCCTCAGCTACCTAGTGAGGCACTCCGCAACTTAGTGAGACTCGGTTTCAAAATAAAGAATAAAAAATAGGGCTGGGGGTGTAGCTCGGAGGTAGAATGCCCCTGAGTTCAATCCCCAGTACCGCAAAAAAAACAAAAACAAAGAAAGGACTCACCCCCCAACCCCCAGCTTCCAGTGTCCAAGCGGCTGTAGCCCAGAGCCAGCTTGGAAAAGGCTGTGTTCTCCAAATTCAGACTGAGGGCAGGCGCTGCAGGGCCCCTGCCGCTGCAGGTTTGCCAGTGCCAAAAGCTCTCGCTGACAGCAGAGTTCACCTTAGCAGTGCCTGGGGAGAAGCCCACTGTACCCCAGGACTGCCACTCCCTTTGTTGCAATGGATACCCTATCCCCATTGGCTGTGTGCATCACACCTACCTGGGCTTCTACAGTGTCCTCACCCTACATGGTCTCTGGAGACAATGGGTCTCTCTGACCTTGCTGCCTCACACACACCCAAAGCATTTATTACAGATAAGGAATCTACTACCCCATGCCATGGCACCCAACTGGAGCCAAAGCCAACACTGCATACCAAACTGACACCCCAAGACACAGCGTTAGGAGGAAGCTGTGGTAGAAAGAACTGATCCACTAGATTGCAAGTTTTAGTATAAAATTATAAGAAATATGCTTATCACAGGAAAAACAAAGTATCACGACACCTCCCCGAAGGAACACATTAACTCTCTAGCAACAGGTCCCAATGAAAACAATAGTGACAAAATGGCTGATAAAGAATTTAAAAGAATGATTATAAAAAACTGAATGAGAATCAAAAGAATACCCACAGACAGCTGAACAAAATTATGAAAACAATTCGTGATGCAAATGAAAAGTCTTTTTCTTTGTAAAAGAAATAAACACAAATCTTAGAAATGAAGAATTCACTAAGTCTGTATCTTGCAAAAGGATGCAAGATTTTTGGCATTAATGAAAGTGATGTCAGCTACTATTAAAAACATATAGCCATTGACAAAGATGTGAGTTTGATCAGTCAACAACTAAAGAAGGGAAATTAATCAAGTGCATACTCAAATGCAATGAATCACATATCAAAAGAAAATTTTGATATATAAATATCAAAGAGAAACCCTAGTGAGAAATGATGAAACCTTGATTTTTTTTTTTTTTGAGAACTGTTCACTGTCTGAGACAATTTTGTACAGTTATAACAGAATACCACAAGCTGAATAATTTATAATAAAAATAGATTTACTGGCTGGTGTTTCTGGATCTGGGAAGCCCAGGACTGAACCCTGGCATCTGGCCTGGGCCTTCCTGCTGTGTCATCCTGTGGCTGAAGGTGGGGGAGGAGGGCCAAGAAAGCAAGATAGAATTTGAGGCCTCAAGCCTTTTTATAATAAACATTAATCTATTCACAAGAGTGGAGCCCTCATGACCTAAACACCTTCTGTTAGGCCTCACTTTCCAACACTGTTGCATTGAGGATTAAGTTTTCAACACATCATTTTGAGGGTACACATTCAAATCACAGTAGTCACAATACTCCAAACTGAAGTTCAATATCCTCATTGAGGCCATCAAGAGTCCATTCAAAAAAATTTACTCCAACATTATTTCTAAAAACTAGTGCCTAGTTATACATATGATCTAAATTTTCTAAATTTTAAAATAAAAGAGCTTATTTTAATAATTTTAATATCATCTTAAACATAAGCACAAGTTAATTTTTCCTTGTCATGTGCATTTTATATGAATTTACGTAAAGAACCCTTTCTCAAGTTCCAGTTACGCTCAGATAATAAAAAATAGAAAATGTTTATTGAGTATCCATCCATCTATCCATTTATTCATGATTGATTATCTACTATGCATTATATTCTTGAACAGTATCCAGGAATAACAAGAAGAGAAGGCAATGCTCATTCTAGTAGGAAAGCAGATATATAATTAAATTACAGGCCGGGCGTGGTGGCGCACGCTTGTAATCCCAGCATTCGGGAGGCCGAGACCGGAGGATCCGGGTTCGCGGCCAGCCTCAGCTACTTAGTGAGGCATTCTGCAACTTAGTGAGACCCGGTTTCAAAATAAAGAATAAAAACTAGGGCTGGGGGTGTAGCTCAGAGGTAGAATGCCCCTGAGTTCAATCCCCAGTACCACAAAAAAAAAAAAAAAAAATTAAATTACAGTACAACTAGAAAGGAAGTAGCCTTCTCTTCCCCGGTGCTGCCTATGGAGGTGGCAGCCATCTCCAATTCGGTATAATGGCTGCCCTCAGACCTCTCGAGAAGCCCAAGATGGTAAAAAAAGGACCAAGAAGTTCATCCGGCATCAGTCAGATTGATACATCAAAATTAAGCGTAACTGGTGGAAACCCAGAGGTATTTACAACAGGGTGTGGAGAAAATTCAAGGGCCAGATCTTGATGACCAACATTGGTTATGGGAGCACCAAGAAAACAAAGCACAAACTGCCCAGTGGCTTCCGCAAATTCCTGGTCCACAACGTCAAGGAGCTGGAAGTGTTCCTGATGTGCAATAAATTGTGCGGAAATTGCTCATAACATCTCCTCCAAGAACTGCAAAGCCATCATGGAAAGAGAAGCCCAGCTGGCCATCGGCGTCAACAACTCCAGTGCCTGGCTGCGCAGCGAAGAAAATGAAAAGATAGCTCACAAGCATGGTGTTTGCATGTGTGCTTAAATAAATCCACAAAAACTGCCAAAAAAAAAAAAAAAATGAAGTGGCAATAAGGTCACACATAAGATGACAGAAGTTTTATAGTGAGAAGAGTGATTCGCTCTGCGAATGAGGCCAGGGAGGATCTGAGCTAAGGAAGGCTGAACTCAAGCATCACCTCCATGGAAGTCCTTAAGTCCTAAGTCCTTAGCCTGGTTTGCATGTCTCATATCTGTGCTCTGACAGCACCCCATGCAGTCCTAATGTAATTGTAGTTTTATTTGTTTGTCTTTCTATCTAGACTAAATACATCTTGAGAGCAGAGGTAGTTTTTGTATCCCTAGGATGTAGCAAAGGCTTCACTACGTGCTTTGGTGCTCAGTTGAGGTGCAATAAATGAATGAATAAATGAGGAGTAAGAAGCACTGAGAAGATGCTATTTAGCAGGAGTGGTTTAGTCTGTTTGGGCTGCTATTACAAAATATAGACTGGGTGGCTTAAACAACAAATGTGTGTTTTTTTCACAGTTCTGGAGGCTGGAAGTGTAGAGTCAGGGTGCTGGTGCTGGTGAGGGCTCTTTCTGGTTTGCACATGGATATCTTCTTGTTTTTCCTCACATGGAAGAAAAGAGAGAGATGGAGACTTAACGATTTCCCAAAGGCCCTACCTCCAAATACTATCACACTGTGGGTTAAAGCTTCAACATAGGGATCTGGGGGGAAGGGGACGACACAAATGCAGGAGTTTAAAGAACAGGATTTCCCAGGAAGGTCTAGGTATTCAGGGTGGAAAGTGAAGACAGAGGGATTAGTATTCAAAGACAAAGTACCATAAAACAGAATACAGCAAATTTAGAGAACCACAAGTTGTTTTTGTTGTTGAAGTTTGGATACCAAAGCAGTTTAGAGAGAAGGCTGGACTATTTATTGTTCAGTAGCTGACATATTTTACATACTTTTTTTTTCTTTGTAAGGAACTGGAAGTTATTTAAGGTTTTCAAGCAAAGACCATATCTACATCTTAGAAATACCACTCTCTGGACAAAGTGGAGTATGGATTGGAAACAGTGAATCTAGTCCAAGGAGCAGGAAACCAGTTTGGAAGCTATTGTAATAGTCTAGGGGAAAAATAATGAAAGTTTGAACTCAAGGGGGGGGGGGCTGAATTACTCCTTATAGATCAGCAAAGAGGAAAGAAAGAGAAACTAGGAGTGGAGACTGCCCACGGTGAGAGGTGGGAAGAGTTCCTTAGTGTGTGTTGGGCCTGGACTCAAGTCTTGAAAACTCAGGAAGGTAATAATAGTATCTGCCAGTTATTGAAGACTTACCATAGGCCAGACACTGCTGAAGATTTTTATTCAAATGAACAAACTTGGCCCTCATAAATTAGGACAGGGCTATGATTTCAGTCCAAGTTTGACACCAAACCAATATTCCTGGCCTTCAAGCTCTACTGCCTACCTAAGCAGCCAGAGAAATTGAACTGAAAGCCTGTTCTGAGATTTTTCACAGAAGCTATGGCTTGAGAAACAGGATATCACATATGTATATGTAGACTTAGAGTATACATCTACATGTACA